>LIAE01008801.1:0-42938 GCA_002287525.1 Diploscapter pachys | reverse complement strand
TGTGTGTGTGTGGAACCCGACGAGGAAGAGTTCAAAGCATGAAATGCGAAAATTCTTAAATTAACCGCACAAAATTCAAAGCTAATTCCGAATTAAACACCTCAGGTTGGTATTTTCTGTCCCTAGGAATGTCCATTGAGTAAATGAAAAACTTGGAAAACGGGGTAATGGATCGCGTTTTTTGTCGGTAGGGGAACAAGATACCCCTTGGGAACAACGATGCCCAGGCGCTTTTGCAGCAGGGAAATTGCTTGCCAGCGAACAGAAAATGAATTATATTATTTGCGTCGCTCGGTTCATCAAATCAATGAATGCATTAGATAAATTGGATTTTTAAGATAAGATTATCTTAAAAAAATGTAGAACCTACAAGTTCTGAACCTATCAATTTCAATTATGCTTTCTATCATATCAAGAGTATGAATGAAATATTGCGATTTTTCTTACCGAAACTAAATAAAATTTAGCAAAAAAATTGACTAGAAACGAATTTTCGGCCACTAAATTCAAAGAAGCCCTCCTCGTGGTTTCGCGGCACAAAGGGAAATGGAAAATTCGAAGGAAGCGACTGCGGAAAATGCTCGAGATAAACAAAAGAGCAAACATAGGCAAGAGAAAGAAGTTGAAAAGACGCAGAGAAATTGCTAGAGACCACAGAAAATAAAGGGAGAATTGGGGAACGAGAAAGATGCCCAACTTTCTATGCTCACTTTCTCTATTTTCCCTTTGCCCCTGGAAACCGATGTTAATCGATAGCCGTTAGAAATTCGCGAGTTATAATTAGCTTCAAACGTTTCTTGAAAATTTCATTTTTTCCACATTTTACAATATTACAAAAAATCAAAAACATTTATGTAAACAGGCGAAAATGTTGAACTTCTTTTTCTGCGATGTAGCACCACCCTTTACAAATTCCCTAGCACCGCATGATAAAATGATAATAAAAACAAATGTGCCTTCTCTCGTCTTGGGCTCGGTTTGCAAAATAAGCAAAATAAGGACACTAGTGATAAGAATTGCGGGTAAACAAGGCACCATAGATGGGAATTAAATTAGAAAAAGGAGCGAAATTGCAAAAAAAAAAAAACAATATTTTTAAGAAAATTTTTAACGTTTTAGAACTACGATATGATAATTTAGGTAGGCAAAATTGGTCATTGAATAAATAGCGTAAAATTAGACGTATTGATACCTAACAACCTTTTATGAAGCCTAAAAATAGGGAATTTTGGAAAAATTTTGCACACTACATTATTATGTCTAAGAAATAATCTGTTGAAATACAAATTTGATGTAGACAGGCCAAAATATAAGCTTTTTGTTGTGTAAAATGTGAACTCAATGTTTAGCCAGAAAGACCCGGGAAAGTTGTTTACTTCGAAAAGCATTGTGTGCAAAATTCACATAGAACGAGAGAGAAAAGACGTTTTCAGAAATGTTTTATTTTCCAGGGCGCTCATGAGCCATGGTTAAAATTGCATTCATCACGTGATGCCATGATTAACTTTAAACAGCATGGAAATTCCGATGTAAACTATTCAAATCAGCAATACTAGGAAAAGACATCAAATCTAATTGACTATTCAAAAATACAGCTTGAAAAATGGTTGATCTATAATATTTAAACTAAAATAGAAGAAGGCTGAAAGTTTATGGGAAGAATATTTTGGTGAGCAGCTTTTTCTATGTGAGCCAAAGAGAAAGAGTGTGGCCACCCGAAAGAGCCGGCGAGATAGCGTTGGAAAATGAGAGCGAGGTTGGAAAACGGAAAATTGATCGCCAGTTGAAGCAAAGGACGGAGAAATAGCATGTGAAAAGCGAGAGACGCAGACATATAAAATGGAGAAATAGTTCTTAAAATAGAGAGAGGGCGAGCTGGACATTTTGACTAGAAGACATAGAAAGACTGATTCAGAAGAAAGAGAGAAACGAAGATCGGAGAAATGGAATTTCATCCTTCTCTTTCTGCCCTCTCATTTGAACACAATATTTTCTTATTATCATCTTTCTCCTTTTACATAAACAACGTCCCCACTGAGCACTGAGGGTTAAGCTTCGGAAATTCGGTGAAACCTCGAAAAACACAAAATGAAACAGGTAACGTGCACGTCTTCGAAAATAAATTTGAAAATTTTATTTGAATTTTAAAAATTTGTACAGAATAAATATGACTATGCAACGCTTATCATTATGTGAACACTTTTCTTCCAAAATCGGGGAACAAAAATAGAATCTGGGAGAAAAGTATGCCCACATTTTGGGAAAGAAATACTCGTATCGACTGTCAATATGACAGTATTGGAACCTTGGAATTGACCGCTTGCTCGGATATTCGTGGTTGATTTGGGGGAATATGTTTTGACGAAGAAGCACTGCAATTATATCGATATTATAAATTGGACCGGCCCTTTATATTCCACATTCACTTTTTGAGGAGAGAGTAGGGGAGGGAGGTAAGGGAAAAAAGTGAGTGTGGAGCACAGGAAGCCAATTGGATCGGATGTGATCTTTACGTTTCGAAAATAGAACTTTTCAGAGTGCTCAGTCATTTTGTTGTCAATTTATAGTTAAAAATTTGAATTTTGCCAAAATACCCTAGAAAAAAGATAATGCATAATTCTTTCTCATCTCAAAAATTTTCTTGAATGTTCTATTACATATAATCATGGAAAACTATCAGTTGATATAATTATTTAGACAGCGAATTTTTATTTTTATGATACTCTCCATTGTCTCCGAGATGAGCCCTTGCAAGGAAAGGGGGCAAGGGGTACTCGTGCGAGCCTTAGCTTATGTTCCTGCTCGTTTTTGCTCTCTACTCTTTCTTATTTTCCTCTAGTCTCGATGCGTCGCGCTCGCAAGTTATAGACACAGAGTGCATATGATAAGGCTCATCTCGAGGGCAATGGAGAGTGATGAAACATATTATTAATTAGTATAAAATATTACCTAGGTAATTGAGCAGTTAAATTAGTTGCTTCAGAATATGATGGGGGCAAATCATAGGGTCGGAAATGTCGATTATGATATGACATTTGATACGAGACACCGTCACTTTCATCGAAGGTTTGCATAGACTTCGACCATCGTTTGTGTCTTACTCGGCATCTAAAAATCGAGCTTAATTATTAAGATATCATAGACAGTCTATAAATGCCGTAATGACGGAATGGCGTAACGTGAAATGATGTGAAACGTTTTTTTAGTACTTGGCGAAACGCTTTCTTTTTCTTCGCAGATCCTGCCACTGTTCTATTGCATTCAGTTATTTTTACGTTTCGTTCAATACTAGAACGCGTCTCGTCATTACCGTCATTTACAGGTTGCCGATATCGTAATATTTAAAATTTCTAAAAGTCCTTACAAATGACTATCTTCTGACCCTATAGACTGATAATCTTTATCATCCTCAGTAATAACGATGGAATTTCGTCTTATACAAGCAATGAATCCAAGAATAGCGAATAAGATTGCCGGTGCTATGAAGCCGATCAGTAAATAATACATGTATCGGAAATTTCTAAATTTACTCTCGTCGATAAACTCTCGCTGATAAAAATTAGCATAGCGATATTTTGACCAGAAACTATGATAATATATCATTAATTTTAAAATGAATCGTATAAGAATATTTAGAGATTTTGGAAGAAGAGAAAATCTGTAAAAAATATTGTTGATACCGAAATCTGGGAGGTCGAAAATGAGGGGAGATAGAAGCGGTTTTAAGTTAGTCTCTCCTTTTCGCGTGATTTCTCGCTTTTCTAACCCACTAAAAATAATTGTGCACCACTTTGCACGCCCCTCCCAGATTTAGGCATCAACAATATCAAGGATGTGCCAAATTGGAGCATTTGAAATTCAAGAAGTGGCGGTCCGAAATTCGTCGCCTCAATGGGAAATTCCTGCTTCTTTTCGCGATGCTATTTCTCAAACTCGCGTTTAGCTTCTTGAGGTCTATTAGTGATTCAAGCTTTCCGGGTTCATCCGGAAATCTTCCCATTTTTTCGCCTTCTTGCTCTCAAAAATCCTCTCTAAATCTGGCAAACATTCAATGAATTCAGTTCGAGTAGCCTGAGAGAGTAGTTTTTTTTTCTGCAGAAATAAAAATGTTGACAATTCAAAGTTAAGAAAAAAAATTAAACTCGCAATTTGCAACTCGCTCGAAATGGCATGAAAAATAAAGAGAGCGCAATTTCATCATTTCTTGTGTGCTCTCTTGATTTCTCATGCTATTTCAAGCGAGTTGCAATGCAACCAAGTATGAACGCTCCCTAAGATGACTCAATATTAGAATAGAGGTCAGAAAGTTATAAAATCGGATTCTAGAAAAATGAGTTGCGCAAGTTTGAAACATCGAATAAAATGCTCATCTCGGAGGCACTAGCCCTAAAAAGAGGCTGCGACGAATAAAATTCTAGGAGGCACAATTAAAGGGACAAAAAAATGGATGGATGCATGCTCAAAAAATGCCCCCGGAAATTGTAGAAGAGCCCCTCGAAACTCTTCGAATTTCACGCAAATCGATGCGAAATTTCTAAAAAAAATGACAAAAAGCTAAAATTGAAAATTTTTAAGCCTGGAAAATAAGCCAAGAAGCCCCCACTCGAGTTTTTCATTTCGCATGCCGAAAATCTGCCTTCTTAACCTACGCAAATTTAGGTAAATACGCCAGCAAAATCCTGAAACAGAGTAAAAATATCGAAATTGAGATAAACTACACTGCAATCAGGGCTATTCGGAATTTCGAGTAGCCTTGAATTGAATGAATGCTGAATTTATGGTAGCTAAATAATAAGACTTTCCTAACATTACGACTGTTTAATGGAAAAAGCTAAGGGAAAGGATCAAAGGATCCAAATTGTTTATCAATATCCGTAAAGGAAGAGCCGAAATTTGAAGGAAAACGGGAAAAACCGAGTTATAGCTGACTATTCGGTTTGAAATGCTCACTTCTTCTCTCACTTCTCTCTCAGACTTCAGATATTTGTGAGCGCCGTATGTCAGGCATCTTTCCTTGTGCGAGAAAATTGCGTTATCAAGCTGCTGCCTTAGACTATAAACCGCAGAAAAGCAATGATGTTCTCTGATGAAAAAAGACATGAGGGAAAATCAAACATATACTATTGTTAACAGGGATGCCCGCAGATAATGTGCACAGGTACAGAACGTTTTTCATGACTATCAGACCTAGGGAGGACGATCGTCAGATAGTTCCTACGACCTATCCCCAATATATTTTCTTAACAAATTTCACTCTCTAACTTGTAGCTAGTTTAAATTTTGGTCAGTGCGACCTACCCTCTATAGTTTCTCTTCGTCTGACGAAAGTGCTCCCTAGGTCCGTGTTACAATCTATCACATGTACCTTCTAGTTTGCCATTACATGCACTTTGTTCATTTGACTCACCAAATAACAGCATTGCGCATGAAATGTGGCGTGATATCGAAGTTCAATGCGTATTTTTGTCGTATTATGCCTAAATTGGGAAACCATTTGTTTACTACCACCCACTCGCATAGGCATTTTCGCCATTTTTACGTGATTATGAACTCAAGAAAACACTTGAGGGGTATTTAGATTGAGCCCAGGTCCTGTGTCTTATCAATTGGGTCGGTTCCTTAGGTCTATCGAATATTGCCTTTTTCTTTTATCTTATCATTGATATTTTTCTTCCTCGCATCATAAGCTATTCACCCCTAAACTTTATGTGCATTCTCAATAATAATACATGATTTGATAGACTTTACCCTATTTCGTTAGATTTTTGAGTGTCCCTCATTTTCCTGTTTATTGTTTTCAAATTGTTAAGATTTTACTATCTTAAAATGTCGGTTATTTTTAACTTAAACTTTATATGTCGAAGTATATGATTTTCTAAAAATGGCTTGAATAATTTGTTTCTAACCTAGATTTTTGATTTGTTGATTGTTTAGTCGTTAGACAACTTGCTCATTCAGTGCATTTCTTATCAATCCTTCGATCATCCCCCTTCATTTCCGAATATCGATTTTTCGATCAGGTGAATTTGCAGGATGCTCTACAAAATCGCCTTATTTTCGCTGCTTTATCTGATTTCTGACGAGGTCGTCGCCTTCCGAACCCAGTCCGTTGCCGTCAAAGGCAAATTACTGTGCGGAGGTGAGTTCGATGAAAATTTCTCAAACATTTGCCTAATTGTAGTGCTCGCCGATTCGTCGAAAAACGCAGGTTTTAAGAATAACTATGTACGTGTACTATGTCAGGGCCCAAGTGACAGATAGTACTAAGAACTATTTGTTCCTTCTAATCACAAATAAAACACCAGCTTAACAGTAGGATGAGAACGAAAACAACTGCGAACTGAGATCTGGTCGAGAGGAGAGATAACTAGAGAGGCAGAGAATAAAAGCAACTCACGCTAAATCATGTGTTCGCTTTATCGCTGGCGACACCACCATGTAAACCGTTTTTGCACTTTTCTGTTATAGTGATTTTGGTGAAAGTTCTAAGGAAAGGGTGCAAGGATAAGTCTCTCATCGAAAAATTTCAGGAGTCCCAGCCAGAGACGTCCACGTGAAACTGTATGATCAAGATGATGGTGGGAATTTTTAAAATTCTTTTTTTTTGGAAAAAACCTCGATTCTCAGGCCCCGACCCGGATGACATGTACGATCAGATGCTGACGAACGACGATGGCGAGTTCAGCCTGAGCGGTTCGGGGGTCGAGCTGACGCCCATCGATCCAGAGGTCTGCAAAATTATCTATCGATTTACAAAAAAAAAGAAGAATATTTTCCAGATCCGAATCTACCACAGCTGCAATAATCATGGAAATGTAAAAGCAATTTACTTCTTTTGATGTCATAAGGACCGAATTTGCTGAAAATAATAACGTCAAAAACTCTAGGAATAACTCATCTTTGTATTTAATGTTGTCCTGTAAAAATGGTTTTAATGACTAAAATGACGTCATATTAAATATTTATTATAATTAAAAATATTCAGCCCTGTCCCCGCGAATGGGTCATTCAAATCCCTAACAAGTATATTTACTCAGGCCCCAAAGCGGCCAAAGCCATGGACGTTGGAACGTTGAATTTGGAGGTCAGGATTCGATTTTTTAGGGTCGAAATTTGAGCATTTGAGTCAAAACTCGCATTCTTGAGTCCAAAATTTGAATTTCTTTGGATTGAAATTTTTGAAAATTTTCAGGTCGAACTCGAGAACGAAGAACACGCGTGTATTAGACTGAACAAATGATACTGAACGATATTTACTTGTTCTTTGTTGTACAAACTTTTGAAGATTAAAGAATTTTCCTATTTTTGATTTGAATTCAGATTATTGATCGGTTTTTCGCCGATTTATATATTTGATGATTTTAAAGTGTATTTCAGATTTTTAACGTTTGAGAATCTTTAGATGATCTACCAAACTGTCATTCTTCTAATTATCTCGCAAATCGTCTACTCTATCGACATCGCGGAACAACATACAGGAAAGCAGAGCTATAAGGTTTGGGCTTAAAATTTCAACTTAGGTGAAAATTCAAATTCAGGTCCGAGGATATTTGATTTGCGGCGACAAGCCTGCAACGGATGTTGAGGTCAAACTTGTGGATGATGATTTTGGTAAAATTGATATTTTCAATTAAAAATTATAAGAGAAGGAAAATCAGTCAAGCTTCTGCTTAATGGATTAAAATTTGATTTTTGAGGCTATTTTGAAATTCAACTATGAGAAACACTCCATTGTCATCGAGATGAGTCTTATCATATGCACATTCTGTGTCTATAACTTGCGAGCGCGACGCATCGAGACTAGAGGAAAATAAGAGGGAGCAGAGGGAGAGCAAAAACGAGAGCAGACACATAGCTAAGGCTCGCGGGTACTCCTCTTACCCCCTTTGCAAGGGCTCACATCTCGGAGACAATGAAGGGTATTTTTCGACACTATTTCGCATGGTTTGAAATCTTGAAGGCTCAAGTTTTTTCCAGGTAGATATTTTGGCAAAAAATGATGAGCTTGCAGGACCCGATCCCGATGATGTTCTCGCGTCTAAGCACACTGATGAAGACGGCTACTTCGAGTTGGAGGGCTTCACGACTGAGCTAACCACCATCGATCCGCATCTCAAGATCTATCACGACTGCAATGATGGAATCATCGTAAGAATTCGGGATGTTTGAAAAAGGCAATTGTTGAATGATGTGTGACGTGAGGACGTGCGTTCTAGTTAGGGATAGGCGAGGGAAGCAAAGTAGAGAGAAATAGCGTGGGAAAAGATCATTCACGTCATCCCCGTCGTTCCTCACAGTCAGTTGCCGTAAAATTACACCTCCTGTAATTGTAAAATTTGACTCTTTTGCGATAGCTTTTAATTGGGGTGTACTTTTATTGAGCCCTCTAACCCCCAAATTCTTGGAAAATCTTTTTTTTCTCGTAATCACCGTGTTAAATTATTTCGAAATTTATTTAATTGCTTTTAATTACCACTCAATTATCGATAATTATTATCCCAATTTTCAGCCCTGCCAACGAAGATGGGCCTTCGAGCTGCCGAATCACTACATCACAAGCGGTAATTAACGCGCGATAATTAAGCGATTATTTAAATTTTAGGACCCCGACCTGAGAAGGTTCTGGATATTGGGACGTGGAATTTAGAAATGTACATGCCTGGAGAAAGTCATGATTGTGTTCATTAAATTTTTAACTGCGAGTATTTTCTCCAAATTTTTGGAAATAAAGTAATTTTCTGGGAGAAAAGTACTCGCATCACAACTCATCATTCTTATTTGTACAAACCCCTGAATAAATATCTTACTAAAACTGCGGAAATTGTCTTGCTTTGTTTCTCTTTCCAAAGTTCTGAATAATTGAATTAGGCATTTTGAGATTTGTGAGTAAGAAAATTAAGGACTTTCTGACGCGAGTGAGTAATTTCATGCATTAGATTACATTAACTCTTGTCGTAAAATGAAGAGATTTCATATCTTTGTTCTCTCTCTCTCTCTTTCTCGAAATTTCACGTTATTTTCTAATCAGTCTCATTTTCTCCCATCCTTTTCGTCCCTATTACATCCAATATTACTATCTGAAAATTATGATTTCTCTTCTTATCCTATTTTCAGTGTTATTTTCATTGATTGTTTCTTTATTTGATAACACAATAGAGTCAAACTCGGATGTCTAATATCAATCTGAGTAAATAAAGCCATCCCCCATTCGGAGTTAGAATCTGAAACTCTATTTCTCTGAAATTTATTTGATATTTCATTTATGGATAGACGAAATATATCAAACTGAACTTATTTTTGACACCCCCACAATCGAAGGCATGCGCATTATTGACTAAATCAAAGCTAATCTTTATGCTTTGCTCGAAATTTCTAAATCACCATGAATCTCACGTATTTTTAGGGAGTATAAGTAAACATCGTGATCGGAGTATATAATTAAGCATGGGATAGATCATAGTTGAGGTGTTTTCATAATTCATATATTGGTTGTGTGAATTCCTGACTCTTGATTTTAGATATAGCTTTAATTTAATATCAAAGTTTTATCACTTCGTATTTTTCATATATTATTGGTAGTTTTATCAGAAGCTATTTTTACATTTTACACATAATAGTGCAATATGCCAATTTCCTTCAACCATCATAAATCGTGATTATTTTGAATCTACCCTATGCGTTGAAACATATTTTGTTGAAAATTCGAACCAAGATGATACACTTATTGCTTTCTCTTGATGGTATCCTATCATTTGAAACTTATATTTTCAAATTCCGAAACTTCGGACTTGCTTTTCCATCGACCTGCATAGTCTCCGTAGATGGCAACCGTTATTTGGCGAGATGACGAGACCTATCTTTGCCCACACTATTTCGTCCTGCTCTTCTTCCCTCGCCTATCTCTAACTATAGGTCTCGTCATATAGTAGTTGCCTCCGTAGATCATCATGCTAAAAATCATGGGAAGTCGCCCTCCCCCCAAACCTGCCTCTACTTGTAAGTCGCTGTGCCCTACGTCAGGCATGACGAAAAGATATCCGGGATTTTCCAAGAGACGGGGCGAAAGAGAAGGGGGGTTTGGCGTGGTCGGTCACTCGTTTCTTGCCTGTAGTTTCGCGCCCGCGGGAATACCAGTCTGGTCAGAACCACTTTCGCTCTCTTTCTCTCGCAGCTTTCACCGTCTTTTTCTTGGATTTTCGCTCTTTCTTCCCCCTTTTCAATTCTTTCTTTCCCCTCCTTCCTTCCTCAAATGACCTCAATTTCTAATTCGTCTATTTTCCTCAGCTACAACTTTTCCATTGCATCTCCCCTCAATTCATATGCGCTACTTTCACTGTCTTTCTTTCGCCCTCTCGAATTTATAGTGTCTCTAGGTTTATCTCTAATTCTCTTTCAGAAATCTTCATGTTGTCCTCAGGAGAAGTGAAATCTCCATCTCTTCCTTCCTCACTTTCTCTTTCTGACGGTGACCACAGAGCTCCAGAATCATGAAAACCCAGTCTTAAATTTCGACAATGTTTCTGATTTTGATTTCGAGCATGTTTCAAGATGTCTTTGTATCGATGGATTTTTATAAATTTAATTTACGAACGAGTTCCATTTAAATATTTTCTATAAGTTTGAAAATTTCTCATCGTTATTTTACAACATTCCGATTTTAATGAGGCGTCGTAATACAATTCACTCGCCCAAAATTTCAATTTCCACTCTGTTCCATAAAATTTTCAATCTACACAACTTTCCTTCCGAAGTTCTTCGAAGTCCGGTATCATCATTAGAAATTTTGCGTGATGATTCTTCTGGCGATTTTTTACCTTCTAATGAGAGCCTGCGAGGGATCGTTGAAACTCGAGAGGAATCAAAGAATCAGACTATTTGATCTATTTCTTGACAAACAAACAATGCGCGAAGATGATGCCCAGTGGCAATCTGGGAAAAGATCGTCTCTCTGCTTTTCTCAAAAATCCGCGCTATTTCTTCATTTTCTATCTTTTCTTAGCGCTATTTTACAGATTTCTGACTCTTTCGAGCACGCTATTTTCTCGATTTAAAATCTTTTCATAGTACTATTTCTCCAGGTTCCATCTCTAATGATAGGCTCTACGTGAGAGTTTTCTCTAACTCTCTCATAAAATCGCGCTATTTCTGGACTTTCGCCGTTTCTCATTGGTATTTTCGCATTTTTCTAATTCTCTGCTAATGCGTCCTAGATCGTTTTCACGCGTGCGGTCACTACGTCATACGTGATTGCCATCGGCACAGGCCGATAGCCCTGATCTGTCATTCCAGGCGCTAAGCCTAAGCTGGCCCGCCTGGCCGAGTGGATAAGAAAGTCGACTTTTTGTCAAAGTTTGTCGAGAAAGCTTGAAACTTGGTCATTCGAGTCGATTTTTCGCCACGAAACTTAGCGACTAGTCGATTTTTTGTTTCGAATTTCATAAATTCCAAAAATCATCCACTTTGAATAAGTTTTAGAAATGCCTTTATTCGAGAGACCTTTATTGTAAACTTGAAACTTTCCATCAGTCCGGTATATGCAATAACTGGCATAAACTGGGAAAGTAATTGAAATTACTTGGAACGTATTCAAGGTATTTCATGGTTTATTAATTATGAAATTTGTTTCCTTTTACTTTTACACTTTGACATTTCATACTTATTAGTGAAAATTCATTATGCGCGTAGGCTCCTAATATTCATTCGTCTTTCTCTAAATGCGTCATAGTTTCCATTGTTGAGGAAGGTTTCACTTTTTAGGTAAGTAGAGAAATATTATGTGAATCTTAGAGATTGTAGTGAAAAGTGACGAAATACTGCTAGGCTTAATGAGATCTTAAAGATAGAGAAAACGATGAGAAATTATGTCAGTTTTATAGAGAAAAAGAAACAAATTAGGAGATAGCGCGTTATGCGTTATGAGTTGGGATAGGAAAAGATGGAAACTTACAATAATAATGAAAAGTCGATTCATATTTTACGCGCAAAGCCCGTTGTTGAAAGGCTCTCTTCGCTCCTTTTGTTGCATCATTTTGACCGCCTCCTTGCGCGTATCTTACGATTCAGCGTAGTACTACAAATTCCGTATTCGACGAAAAATGGTTGCTATTTTTGGAATTTATATGAATAGTGAATTTGTTGTTTAATAGATATCATTATTTATAATTCGTTGAATATTTAATAGTGCATTGATTATTTGAAATTCTTCGTCATATATGGTCTTTGGGACTTATGGAATTTTATATGAACGAGAATTAACTAAATCAATTGAAAGTTTAATATCTCTGATTTTTAATATAATAATTTCATGTAAACTCCACTATGTGAAATGTTTCACCTTTCATATATAATCTGATTCTTGATGTGGGTGTTTTGCATAATAAGTTTAATCTTTGTTTCTCTTGAACTTTAAAATAATTTTGCATTGAAAAATCTCGAACAAGATTGACATTTCGTTCAGTTTCTTGTCATTTATTCACTGATAAACACGTGGTAAAATTCGCGCTGTATCCTGTTATTAAAGTTTACAACCTCTAGGTCCAAAAAAATTTGGGTTTGGGTCCGATGGGCCTAAAACCGCCCCTGTAATCTTTTCTTTCACCTTGATTTACGCATTTCTTATCATTTCAAACTGGCCAAATCCGTGATTAACGTTGACTTTTTCTTAGGAATACCTGGACATTTCATCATATTACTCGAAAACATTCTTATCATAGTTTAAAGTATACGCCTCTAAAACTGTCTAGCATATTCCAGAAGCCTTATCACCATTATCAATGCTCATTTCTCAGAAGCAAAAGTGATTCATTAATTAGCAGCCTTATCATAATTGGATGGTTTTGGAGTTTACATTGTGTGGACCTAAACACAGGCCTGAGTTAATCGTTATCGGGTATTTCAAGCTGAGAGAATAGATTCTGAATCTATAGAAACGGCTTCAACCCAGAAATAAGCCTCCTCAATATTTCCAAATCATTATAAAATCAGTTTAGCTCATGCAAAGCCCCGTATTTTACTGATAAGCGCCTCTTTTATGCGCGTCTCGAGTAAAATAAATTGATAAGGCAGAATCAGAAAGGCTTCCAATCAACCAGCCATTCTCGATTCTAGATTACTGGAATATCACCATTCTCATCTATAAATAAGTGTCTAATATTCCGATTTCTAATTTGAAATAATCGATATGGCTACTTATTGTATGTTTTAAG
Organism: Diploscapter pachys; assembly: GCA_002287525.1. Taxonomy (NCBI): domain Eukaryota; kingdom Metazoa; phylum Nematoda; class Chromadorea; order Rhabditida; family Rhabditidae; genus Diploscapter; species Diploscapter pachys. The sequence goes on along the minus strand of LIAE01008801.1, from coordinate 29,733 downwards.
TTTCAATACATATCGCATTTAAAGTTGTTGTGTTTGTCAGTATATTTATTGTATGATAAGAATTTAAAATATCGTGACATCATTTATATATTTCAAAATATATGAGGTTTTAGATTACCCATACAATCAAGACCCGTACCTTCAGCATGCTCCAGACTCAGGCTATGCATATTCAGTGAGCTCATCATACGACTTGTCCCCGAAATCGGAATTCTGTAGGTTTTAAGAACCCGATACGCTTAAAATATCTTGCATAAATAATAATATGCTGATGTGATATGATGGCATATTTAAACATAAATGATGATCTATTAAATTTAAGCAAACGCTATTTTGAACTGAAACTTAAATAACTGATTTCCAGCCGATATGGATGACTTTGAGTGCAACAAGCCGTTCAACTTACCATCTCTCAGCCCACCCCACTCTGCTGGAAGCATGACGATTAAAACTGTATCTCCGTTCAATGATGATTTGTTCCAATTTGAAGAGAAGGTAAGTACCATTTTCGTACCAAATGGGTTTTCTTTTGGTGTAGAGGCCTTCCTAGAAACGTTCAATTTTTCGAGCTCCTCCAAATCTTTCATTTCCAATGCTCTTTCGCCTCTGATAACCAAGCACATAACGCAAAAATGCGAGTCTCGCTTCGTGGCGCTGTGGTGCAGTGGGTAGCGAGTTGTTAGATCTCTGCCCTTTCCTGAGCAACAAGGGGAATTGTTGAAAAAAGAGAGCGCAAAGAAGCTCGGAAAAGCTAAAAACTAGGGTATCAAGATATACACATTTTTACTATTTCAGGACTAAAAACTGTCCTTCTTGATCGATTGTTTTTCTAAAGCGGATGATACCGAGAATTACCAAAATGGGACTTTTTCGGTACCATTAGAGCCATTTCACCATGTCATTCTCAAACTTCCATCTATTCTTTTTCTTCTCGTGATCTGTTTTTTCTTCTTATTGTCCAGTTACAAACCCAAACACTCTGTTTCATCTTCTTTTTCAGTTTCGGCTTAAAGCTAAAACATGATAATTTTCACTTATTTGCACTCTCGGCTACTGATATGGACAGTTGATTTGCGTCAATCGCCAGGGCAAAATCATTGATAAAATTGATAACCCGGCCGAAAAGTTGGCAATTTCGAATGCTAAACAGGACGAGCCGAGACTCGTGATAAAATGATAAATGCGATCGAGAGAATGTCGCGAGAGAAGTGATTTTACGGACGGTGAAAAACCAAGGCGAAAATTCTTAAACTCTCAGGCTTTGAAAATGACGTGTCCCAAAATCAACCATTACGAATTTCATGATGATACTATCAACTACGAAGTCAAATTAGTCACCGCGAATACCAAAAATTAAAGATTTTTCATGAGAAATTCTTGCCGAAGGTGGAGGCCGTCTAGGTTATAATTATGCAGAAAATTTGGGGATTAAAATGCCATATATAAGCGGTGATTTATGAATAATTAGTGACTTACATACAGGCCGTTCCATTGATAGAGAAGTCGAAAGCCGTTCCAACTGCTAGCGCCGACGCCGCAGCCGCTTCACTCCAAACGGCCTTCTGCAGACGACCGTCCCATAGCCTAAAGGTACTGCCAATGACCGATGCCTTGAGACAAAACAAATGATGCGCACAAATTCGACATATGCCAAGTGTGTATTGCGTATGCACAAATAGCCACCAAAACTGATTCCTTGAATATGATGTAATAACGTAAAGTGTGCTTCAAACAATAAGTTAATTTTCGCGCATTAAATGAAAGTGTCATCTAATTCGTCTCAAGTCATCTGTCGTTGACAATAAGTTCGGCGATTTTCTTTTTTTGGCAAAAATCTCGATTATCAAATGACTCCAAACTTTGGCAAGAAAAAAATCAGGAAAATGAATTTCAGATGAATTCCGTCCTCTCTGAACCACTACACCATCAAGATCAGTCGTTTGCGTTCTACGATGACAGCAAAACTAGCACAGGTACTGCAATTTCTCGTGCAAATTCGTCGTTTTTGTGTAGGGAAAATTCTTGCGCGTGTATCAATTACGATATTTCATAGGCGTTTTTCCTTGCTTCGGGCGAAATCGAGGTCAACCAGTTTTAAGTTTCACTTTAAAAAAATACCGGTTTCTTTCAGGGAAGGGGAAACTTTCAATGATTTTTTGTTCAATACGATAATGGTAGAGACGCAGAGAGCGAGATGTCTGACTTCTTTTTCCCTCTAGGAGAATAGCGGTATTTTCACGGGATTTAATGTTTTTATCGAGGATCTAAACTGGTTGGAAATCGCTTCCTTCCCGAACGCCGAGGACATTATTCGTCCGAGCAATTGACCTGTTCACAAACCAGACGACTCTCAAAGTTTGAAAGGAAAATCGTAGAGGACTTTAGGAAGATTTTGGGAAGGATCAGACCTGCAATAAAAATCGTGGGTGCGGGTGATTTTTCGAAATTCTTGAAAAAAGTGCGGGTGCGGGTATCAAATTTCGAAAAAAAAAGTTGAAAGTCTTAGAATAAAAATGATGTTTTTGGAACATACCATATTGCCCATATTGATATAAATATTTTAGGCAACAATAACCAATTCTCCGAGAACAACAATCAAGCCCAGTCTGAGCAGGACGGCAATAATGATGATGCCCAGCAGATGGAGATATATCGGGATCTGATCCTTCGTCATCTGATCCAAGATATCTCGACTACCTGCTCCAAGCTTGGACTTCCTACCGGTATAATTCATTTTGGATTTATCCATCAACTTTAATCCTGACCTTGTATAAGCGCCATGGTCCTCTTATCCTTGATTTATTCCGATTTTATCCTGGCTCATCAAACCTTATACCTTGGATATAAATTAATGTCATTCTAAGACTATTTGGAAACCACAAAACCACGAGAAATAGGCGAAATAGTATAGGGTACGAGGGGTGATAGGTCTTCTTTTCTCACGCTATTTCTCAATGTCTCGCCACGGTTTCCAAGTCGGCCATTCTAGCTAAATTATGATTTTATATCAGACTAATCATTGTCCTTTAGACGCGATCAACTGGTCTGAGGAACACGGTTCCCGATGGATCAACGAAATGTGCCAGCAGTTCAATCTGAATCCACCCAGACGGCCCTTCCTGAATGGCAGAACACTTCTGAACATGTCAGAAACGGAATTTCGCAATCTATCCCCAGAAGGAGGGGATACGCTGTATGCTCAACTTCAACTCTGGAAGACTGGTATGCATATTCTTCTTTTCGAAATGTATTTTTATAGTTCAAAAATCAATTCATCTTTACGCAGTCCTGGGAAGTGGAGTCAAATTATAATCATAGAATAGTGATATTATGGGAACAGTAGATATATTCTGCTATCATTTAACCAACAAATAAAGAACAAACCACTGAATATTTTTATTTATTTATTTTTTAATATTTTAGCCTTCGAAACCTACCACGACCAACAATGTAGCGGTCAGAGCGCTAGGATGACCGCAGCGGATAGCTCGACTTCGAAGGACTCTTCTAATTGGGTAGAAAAATAGATATATTCCAAAATAATCTAGGATTCATCCTTTCTTTTCAAATAATATTCTTTTCTTCAAAGAAATCTTCCAAGATATACTCTGGATTTTTAAGATAACATTCTTTTTCCCAAATCTTTGAAAATTCCGGATTTTATTCGTTAATTTGTTCGCTACCAACCCACGCGCAATATGCACGTATATTGTTGACTATTTATCCAGTACAAAAGTTATGAGCTTTCTAAACGGATTTCCAAATGATACATGATTAGGCGTAGTGAGCAAAATTGCGCTAAAATTATCATTTTTCTTAAATCTCGAAATCCCTTGATTTGGGGATAATACGTGTTATGGATGATCATTCAGACTTCCCAAAACTCGACCCGGAAATCGACACTCGGCAGAAAAATAATAGCGTGTCATATCGAGAGAGAGAGAGAGAGAGAGAGAGAGAGAGAGAAAGGCATGTCTTCTTTATCTCTCTCGAAAAGGTGCGTTATTATTTCTGCGAGTCACGTTTTGAGAAGTCCGTTATCATTTTTATCACAATATAGCGCGATGTATTGTGATGATCTTCCCTATGATTTGAAACGTATGACAGCCCATAGAGTAATTCGCTTGCAAAATTTAAATTCAATTTCTAATTTGCGGAATGCATATCCAGACTTGGCTCTCCAATCAGCGATGTATAAAGTATATGAATTCAGTCCTTCACAAGTGGCAACAGCTCGTGCTTGACTTCACCAATCGATGATAATATCAGCAAGAAAGGCATCTCCAATTTCCCCCGGTTCAATGGTGACAGAACCAATAATGCGGGAGCGAATGGGAACCCGCCGAATCTATGTTTCTATAATGGAGGTAAGAAATTCATCAAACTCATGATAATTTACCCCCATCCCTTCGGTATTATTTTCAAAATATTATATATAATACTAACTTTTATTCATGATATGCCATTATAATGATGCTATTTTTTGATATTATTATGCCATTAAAGCGCTAATTATGCTAATTTAGCCCAATTTGCTGGTTCGCACATCGATAACAATGCTCAGAGTCCCTACTTCATGCAGCGCAACATGTCTTCCCCTTGCAATTCAGAAATGAGCAGCTCTGGAAGCATCCAAGAATGTAAGAAAATCAATAAATCAATCACTTTTATCGATTTTCCCCAATTCAGTGCCCGAAGACGACAGCAAGGAGTTTCCGATGAACTTCTTGCACATGCAAAATGACATGCATTTCTGTCAACAGGACCCGGCTAATCCCAGCGATTATCATATGAAGTAAGTATCAAAAATGTTCCCGGAAGTTTCAGCTTCTAAAATTTTCAATCTAGTAGTTCCCGTTCCTCCGAAGATGCGGAGCCCCGATCTCCGTTTCCAAGACACTCCGGAACCGTGCACCTTTGGCATTTCATCAGAGAGTTGCTAGACCAGCCCAAGCAATACGGTTCCTGCGTTAGATGGGTCGATAGGGAAGAAGGTGAGTACCATTGGTATCAAAAATGGGGTCTTTAGTACCAAAATGGTAATAATTGGTTTTAGGCACCTTCAAAATCGAGTCCTCCCATCATCTGGCGAGATTCTGGGGACAGCGTAAAAATCGCTCTCAGATGAACTATGATAAACTGTCGCGAAGCTTGAGACAGTATTACAAGAAAGGTAGGCATCTTGCGGGTATTATGGAGTGTGAGAAGGCAGATACTGCGCACACTCTTTGCAACTCTCCTCTCCTAGACTCAACCTCCCGAGAAATAACACATGCTTTGAAGAAATGGAAGAGATAACAAAGAGAAGGGAGAAAGAAAGTGAAAGGAAAGAGGGGATGTGGCTCGAGCAAAAGCGAGTTGCAAAGAGTATGCAATATCTACCCTCCTCATATGGTCATAATGTTTCAATTTATGTGAGGTGTTTTTTTGTAGGTATCATCCAAAAGCCGGAAAAGAAGCAGCGACTGGTCTACAAATTCCTCCCGCCTTACAACTTGTAAAGTGATAAACATATTATCACGATATTTGAGAGGCAGAGCTTTATGAAACCACCAAAAATAGACGACGGAAAGGCGGAATAGTCCCAAAATTCTTTCCCCAATTTTTGTTACCCCCGAAATCGAAATTGTATTTACTTTGTTTATTCGAATCTACACAGGAATAGCTTAAAATTGTCTAATCGTTTTATCATTTCAGACCCTCAACGATTTGTATTATCGTTGATTGGAGAGAAAGTCGACATATTCATGCAGCAAATAGAAATCGAATTTAGAACGACCAGCGTAATTTTTGAATATCGGCGTTCTCTCCCAATCAGTAGTATTCCAATCCCGACAATATTTTGCTGAGCTAGTATTCTCGCTTATTTCTACTTAGACTTCAAAAATCAATTAATTTTGCTTCTCTTTTTCGCTATCTCTGTACTTCTCTTATATCGTACTGGCGGTGAATCGCGCTGCAAGAAATTAATCCTGGATTTAATATGCTACAGCTAAAAATTAAGCCAAATTCATGATAGGTTTAAGTAGTATTATTTTCAAGGAATTTGAATTGCAGATTAAATTAACACATATCAGTACGATATAAACCCCAACCCCAAAATCTATCTTTCCGCCCTGTCCTATCCCTGCCCCGGTTGTCGGTGCTTCTGAAGCCTGCTCCGAAAGTTCCGGAACCAAGTTCCAGGATGCTTCCGGAGTCTGTTTGGAAATCGACTTTTCTTCCCTATATCTTCATTGATGTTCGAGATATACGTAGAGTACTGTTCGTTTTAGAACACTCACCGTCACTCGTTATATTTTCTATATTCTGGAAACTTTTGGAAACGTCTAGAAATTTTTCTGAAGTTGCAGAAGTTTCTTTGAAAATGTATGTTGCAGTATAGTGATTTCTGATCAATTCTTATATAGTGCAATATATATTTGGCTGAAATTTTGCAGTCTGAACTACGCGTGAACTAATTTCTCGATTTTTAGACTTAAACCAAATCCCGATGCGTGGTTTTACGATTAATTTAACATCTTCTAATTTGCCTATTTTTCACTATCACTTTTCTTCTAATATTGCACTCTTGATTTTCAATACCTTTTATTTGCTTAGTTTTCAAAATTTCAATATTTGTCCTTGCTTAATTCGAACGCTTCTAAGATCACCAGGTTACTGTAACATTTGCAAATTGCAATATATATAACGCTTGGAATTGCAATTTTCGTTTATATTCCCGTTGATAACTTGGAAATAACGTATTTTCATAGTTCAATGGTGAATATGTGAAAATATATAGGTTTCCAGATGTTCATTATTATTTATCATCATTTTATACCCGATATCATAATCATCTCGGTGTTATCATTATCATCATTGTGATCGATATTTATCTTTCACTTATTATATTGTATGTATTTATTCATTTATAATCGAGTCACTTAACGTTGTGTGCAATATGTTAACAATAAGTCGTGTATAATTAAGTAATTAACGCAATAAATTATGTTAGATAATTGGGCAATTAAAATAATTATAATAATTACTGTTGGAAATCTTCATTGGCTCCATAGATCTGATGAATTTCCGAGTTAGACGGACCAGGCATATACATATCACCGTCAAAGGCTTGATAATAGATCTAAACTTCATTGTTGATGCCCAAATCTGGGAGGTCGAAAATGAGGGGAGAAATAAGCGATTTTAGCCCAGTCTCTCCTTTTCGCGTGTTATTTCTCGATTTTCTAACCACTAAAAATAACTGTGTGCACCACTTTGCACGCCTCCCAGATTTCGGCATCAACAATAACGTTGGCTTCAAAAATTTAGATTATCATACCAATTTTCTATTTAACCATTTTGAAACGAGTTTCAGAAAATCAAAATATTCAATAATTGCTCTTTCTTATATACATTGATTGTTTCCTGTTTCTAGCATAATTTAGTAATAACTACCTGATTAGGTTGTGGATGAATGATGAATAGCTTTTGCTGACTACCATCTTCAAGAGGCATTTCGATGATGCCACTAGGCTGTATTAATTGCTCCAAATTTGATCCATCTTGGCAATACATTTCAGAGTTTTGCTCGTCTTAAAATGATATAATAACGTAGTTAATATTATTAATCATTTATAAATCTATATTCAATTATTTGAAATTAAAAATATTGCTAAAATTTAGTAATGGAGCAGAATTTAAGAATTGCTCTATAATATATGATCCTTAACGTTGACATATCATCAATGAGTAAACGGCTCAAAAGTGGATTTAAATTTAAATCTTTCACTTCCGAGCTTCAAATCCCCAATGTCTGATTGTTCAATTTTCTCATGCCATGGGGGTAGTCTTTGTGAAGGCATGTAGATATTGGAAATGCATAATATATGAAAAAGTGATGTGTCATAGATTAAACTCTTTGATATATTAAAATCATTAAAGTCGTTGCTATATGAAATTGAAGGCTTACGTTGAAGTCGGCTATCTTCAATTTGCTTCCTTCTGCGAATTCTTTGGTTACCAAACCAGTTGTTTACCTGAATTTCATTTTTCTAAGTTTCAAAATGTTTTTTAAACATTTTTGTAATTCAATGTATGTCTTGATCTTTCCTTCTCGTTACCTTTTCAAAATATAAATATCGTTCAAAATTTTTCAAATATATATTAATGAAATTCATATTTTTATTTGATATGTAGCTGCCTCATTCTTTTATTATCAAAGTAGAATGTTTTGCAAATGTTTAAGTCTCGAATAGCTCAATCTAAATGGCAACTTAGAAACCACGAGACATTGAGAAATAATGTGGAAAAGAAAGCCTATCACCCCTCATACCCTACCCTAAACCCTATACTATTTCGCCTATGTCTCGTGGCCTCGCGGTTTCCAAGTAGCGATCTAAATGTTGTTTTCACTACTACTTGATCAATGCTATAATTTTTAACACAGATAAATTACCTGCTGTACCGTAATCCCACATTGCTGAGCCAACATTTGCTTGTGCTCTTCACTCGGGTATGGATGATCAAGATGCTTATCGAAATAAGCTTGAAGAATACTCGTAGTGTCTTTATCGAAGTTCTTTCTTTTCTTCCTAAAACATTTAGCTCAAATCACGAAATTAGGCAGCAGGATATGGACCCTCTATATTAATCTATTTTCGTCATAAAGCTTTGTTCGAAATCCCTTATGCATCAAAGTTGCATATTAAAAATTATCATACGTACTCCCCTTCCCTAAGATTTCTCGTTCAGGCATAAAATCTGCCTAGTTCTAGTTCCTACAGTAGTCCTAAAGTTTTTAACCTTCACTTCTAGAAATCTGCAGCCTTTTCCCGAAGATCACCCGTACTCTTAATCCGCCCCACAAAAATCGTTTTCATAGACGCTTTTCTGGTTTTGATGAAAATGATTATTTTAATTCTGTGATAAGAGAAAAATTACATCTGACTTTTGACATCCAAAAGTTATCTTTAAGAATATAGTTTATTAAAATATTAAAAATGTCAAATCTTAAATATTCATGTTCTGAATTTCTTAGGCTTAAGTTTATCATGATACAATGAATAGTAACTCTTTTAAATGGTTATTTTTTAAAAATATATTAACCTTAGTGTGCTATTCCATTTTATATCATTTCGTCTCATTTTATTTAATTTTTTATTTAATTAATTTGAAATACCTGGCCTGTTCGATATTTCTTCGGTGTACCAACAGGCAGTTCGCTACATATTGCTTGATTTCAAATTGAGCAGATTCATGACGCCTTCGAATGGCATCGGCAGCTCTTTGGAAGTCCTTAAATTTATATTTCTCCTAAATTTTTCTAATTCAACTTTCATTGAAACTTGAATAATTTATAATAGGATCATTATTATTATTATGAATTGTGATATAATTTATTGCATATTTGAACTACTCGATCTTTTGCAATGACTTGCAGTTTTCAAATTTCAATTAATGGATTTAAATAGCAAATCTATGACCATTTTTGAATTCATATTTACGCTAGTTTATCTTTGTAAATGTCTTGGAGTTGTCGAATAATGCTGACATTTTATAAGTGCTCACTTTTAGTTCAAGGTAAAAATGATATCGTCTATTTTGAACCTTTCTGTTAAAATGTTAACATTCTTACGAAATTGAGGAAACTCAATATTAAAATTCGCAAATACAGGCATTTGCGCGATTGCACTGAGAACTAATGGAAGGATTTTTGCAAATTCGAAAATAATCGCAAAATAAAGGGGGTGCAAAAGTATTTCTTCTCCACGGATATTTATCTTTCAAGATGTCAAAAATCAAAATAATAGAAAAACAAGGAAATTGCGTTTTTTTCAATGTTCATGCGCACATTGTCTGGTCACTTTTAGCCTACAGAATAGCGACATACAAAAAATGTCTGAAAGATAAGAATTTCATGAATAAGAAAGATTTCAGCCTAAAATAACACTGAAAATATACACTTTTAGTAAGTCTAAGCGTGTGACAAGAAAGCATTCACGTATGTCTTAAAACGTGAATCTCCCACTCAAAATTTCGTGGCTAAAATGTCAAACATAAAAGAAATATGAGATTAAAAAAATTGAAAAACGAGAATTTTTGGGATAATCGAAAATTTCTCATTTTATCAATGGACTTGTTTCTTGTGCCTTAAACTTTGATCCATCAAAACTCACTAGATTAACACAGGCTTAAATATGCGCAATTGCTTTTGTAATCTGAACTATCATGTGCGCCGCTAAAGATACAGAAAATTTTAAAGAATTCAAAGAAAAACGCTAAAATTCTTTGAGAAAAGCCAAGCTTTTGGGAGAAAAAACGGTCTTTCATTTTTGGTGTCATATTGTTTAAATAAAATTCGAATGAAAACAGATTCAGACTTCATTCTGATATATTGTCTTTCAGGCTCATATTTAAATATACATTTTATATATCAAAAATTATATATTTTAGATTTCTAGTGTTTCATATTTTAAAAGCTCCAAGCTTAATTTTTACATTGACTTCCGGATTTTTATGATATAAGATATTAGTTATTCATTACAACGCACGCTTTTCCTGATATATTTTGATTTTTCCTAATCCGATCAAAATTTTATGAGTTTCAAGTTAAATTTTCGGCGCGAAATTTGGATATTTTCAGGATTAAGCTCAAATCAGTAATCCCTTACCTATGCGTTAATGTTTATCCCGAACATCGGATAGGATATCAAATTATTCTCGAATTTTGCGAGAACACATTTTTCGCCTATCATAATGCAGGATTTTCGTAATAACTAACTTATCAATAGATTTTTGTATCAAAAGATTGTTTTCCTGAAATTCCTTGACATTCCGAAAGTTAAAATTTGTTATTTGAATTTAAAATGATACCGAAAAACTCGAAATTGTAGCTTAAAACGTTTCAAGATTAATCTAGCGGCATTTTTAGACCCAAGGCGGAAGAGAAAATTCGAAATTTCAATTTTTTCAAATATAGTTTCACACTTTTGTGCAATGCAGCCAATCGGGTTGAAATTGGAGCGAAAATGTAGTAGAATTGCAAAACCTTTGAAAATTTCCCAGGCAGATTTACGCACTACCCAGAATTGTTGTGATATTTTGAACTCGTGATTTGAAACTTTATGCTTTGATAGTTGTTTCTAGGAAAAAAGCCAAAACAACTCCAATTGAATCATAAGTTACAGGTATATTTCACAAATTATTGAGTCCAAAGAGATTATAGTCATGGGAAATGTTGAAATTTGCAGGTAAAATTTAGCAAAAATCACGGTGATTTTATTGTGAGCTCGAATTTTTGCCAAAATGATTAAGTCAGCGATTTTGCTACTAGACTAGGGCCTACCTGCTCGTCTATAGGGCGAACTCGCATTTGACTTCTCAGAACGGCGTAAATTCGCTCCGAAGCAGCTTTACTGTTCTAAAATATGTTTTTAGGGTAATTTGGAACGGCTGATTCATTGTAGCATCGTTGCATGAGAAATAAAGTAGTGTTTGACAGGGAGAAGATTATATTATAATTTTATATCTTCGCATGCAAGCAACACATAATATTTGGTATGCAACTAATTAGCTATTGCAGCTCATTTTTTCGGGTTGCTTTTTCAAAGTATTTTTAGTTTATACTTCCAGAGAAAAGTTTTTGAACCTTTCTAATTCAGGAATATCATTACAAAGCTAATTTCATATCCATATTTCTCATATTTCATATTTTGTCGTTACTTCACGTACACGTCTCGTTCTGTTTTGACTGGATTTCATTAAGCGACGACCCCCGCACGTAGCTAGTTTTCTAATTTGGGGCCTAATTTGACAGGATTTTCCGATTTGGATAATTTTTCAGCTGATAAATATCGGACAAATTAGCCAAATTAACCCAATTTCGGGGCTCACGACATTTCTCATCGTCTTATTTTTAGTTACAAACTAATAGCAACATTCGCGAATTTGAGACACAACGTTCATGAACCTTAATGACGGGTTAAACAACTGACAAATTTTTTAAAGTTTGGACGGAGCCTATTTTTGAACCAAAAGATTATGATTTTCCAAGAGATTTCTTAAGATCTTCAAGAGCAAGAGTTAATTTTTACACTACACTATCTTATCTCTTATCCTCTAAGATATATGGACAAATGATGTAAACCTATTATTGATATCGAAGATTTCAAGTGAACTTTCACATGAACTGAATAAGTGCTCTATAGTCAAATGGTCAGTGATTGTTCTCTTCAAAGTAACTAGCATTTAGCAACGGAGCATATTTTGATTACTTCTATATTTGAATATTTGAATTTTTAATTCCTACCTGTTCTAACTTTTTCATAGCGTCGTTAAGCTCCTTTCTAAGCTTCAATCTTTTGGCTTCGTAGCTACTTTCAAGTTTGTTCAATTCTTCATCGCCTTCAGAGCCATTATTGACTACAGTAGACTCCAAATTTAGCTCTTCCTAAATATTTCCTTATCATTTTAAAATAAATTCGAATTTATTTTTCAATTATTACTTTGCAATTTCTAAATCCGCTTTTTTCCTTTCTCGAGATTATAACGCAATTACAGGAAATTTTGCACGGACTTTAGGCTTACGTTAAACCGCCTGATTCAAAGATTTTCGAATAGGAGGCTTTGATTTTTCGCTAGTATTTTGAGTGATATACTTAGCGCACTATTTCATGTAGCTGAATGATTGCAAAATTCGAAATAAGCCGGATTTGAAAATACAAAGGTTATATCATACACGCATATGATTTACACGAGGAAATTCAAGCACAAGAACTTGAATTTTGGTTTTAAAGCTGGAGAAATACGCTTACTCATCAAATTTTAACTCATATTTTAATCTAATTCAGATCCATGCATGAATGCATAATGCTTCGTGCACACTCTCTTAAGGTCTTTTGTATTCTGCACCTACTTTTTGAGGAGAGAGTAGGAGAGGAAGGTAGGGGAAAAGAAAAAAAGTGGGTGTGGAATACAAGAAGCCCTCTCTTAAACCAAATGTCTCGCTAAGATCGTGTTGTAGAATCTTAAATCTATCAATTTCTCTCGATAGATTACTATTTGTTAATGAATTTCTCCCAAATAGTTTCTTGACTTGATTGAAAATCCGCATAGGTTTACTTGCATATTTTAAAGTGATGCATTTCGTATATTTAAATTTATTACCAATATAGCGTCAATTTCGCTTGATTGAACTTCTTTCTCGAAGAACGCAGGGTCCATATGGTTTCCTAAAATATTTATTTAGTCAGTTTTTTTTTATTTAAATTGAATATTGATTACTTGCAATATCCTTTCTTTCAATTAAAGCTTCCATTATTGCGGGCCGATATGAGTTAGTCATGAAGTTTTGTCTAAACTAATTATATTTGTATTTATTACGAGTTAGCTAATGATGATATTAATTTATTTTATATCCACATAAATTTGATACATTTTGAAGCATACACTATTTTCATCATTTTAATTTTGAGTAAATTTTCATGATATTAGTAGCCTCCTTATGGACTCATTCAGACGTTAGTTGCAAGTTGCATTGCAGCTAACGTCTGAACGGGACCCTATTATTATTTCAAATTTGATCATTTTGGAAACCTAAAATCGTACTCTATTTCACCCCTATGATTTGTATCTAGGTTCGTCATGCTTTGAAGTTGGTCCAGTAGGGATTGCAGCGAATTATCCATTTTGCATTCACCTTTGTCTCTAAAAATTTCGTATTTGAGCGACAACTTGGAAATCGCAAGACCATGAGACATTGAGAAATAATGGGAAAAAGAAATCCTATCATCCCCCCATACCCTATCCTAAATCCTATGCTATTTCGCGCTATATCTCGCGGTTTCCAAAAATAGTTATTTGAGCAAATTGTATGATGTGTATTAAATTTTGAAAATATTTAAGTACAGCAGTTTGCGTAGTTTGGAAAATAATGACTGTTGATGGTTAGGAAATTAGGAGAAGAAGGCATTAGCATTTTGGTGACGCAATTTTTTTAATGATTAGGCCTGGACTTGTGATTTATTCATTATTGTTGATAGAAGGAATTTCGAAAATATAAAATAAGAAAGCAAAAATTACAAAAAAAAAATTAGATAAAAAATCAAGATTTTAACTATGACTGATAGATAATATCTTCAAAATCAAAATAAGTGATTTAAATTTAAAATGATTTGGTCTCAAATATATAATGTGGGTAAATTGAATCGATAAACTTAAGATAAAAGAAGGTGGACCTCAATATTTACCTAAGAAATGAAGGAATGCGTTAAAGTGCCTAAATAATGACAGCTTTTAGGGGTGCGTTCTTTAGGAAATAATGATCAAAACGATCGATTTTGGAGGGAAAGTTTGATTGACAGGTCCCTTATTTGGAATGGTTTTATGCATATACCTTGGCATGCTATTTGCGACTTTTATTTGGATCAAATATTTAAATGACACATAATAGTTTGTAGAGAATTTCGTGCAAAATCTTTCTATGTATGGCATTTTTAAATCTATATTTTTATATTCGCAGTAAAAGAAAATGAGCAGATTACATGGTTGTCCTAGATTTTCATGTTAGATTTTCTTGCAGCCTAGACAAATCATGAAAAAGCTTGGATTTTGCATGAATTATCACAAAAAATTGCGCGATTTTTCATTATTTACTTACAATTCAGGATTCGAATTTATCCGGATTAAAATAAGGCCAAAAGGAAGTGAAGGCTCTATTAAAAATGCCATTTCCTCGGCGTTCTGTTCTTTAATGGCAGAAAAATCTGTTATCTCTCCAAATTTTTAGTGCTGCTTCTGTTTTCACTGAAATAAATAGTGTGAAAGACGTAGAGATGAAAAGATATTTTTTAGAGGCAGAACGGAAATATTTCCCCTGGAAAAACGAACGTTTTGTTCGAATTTTCTCAAATCATATGTCCCTCTAATTTTGCAGGACAAATTGAAGCCTTAGAAAGGAGTTGTATTTATCTTAATCCACAAATATTTTATGTTGAAAAAATCTTAAGCCGATTAATTTTTTCCTACCAAATCTCCCAATTTACTGACCATATATTAGAGAAAATATGTGGATATCAGGATCAGATTTAAAGAAAAATGTGTCGCGAATATTAATAAAGAATCATTTTTATGGACTTTATACCCTATTATCAGATTTGATGATACATATAATGCTCATTTTGAATTAATACGGATCAAATTTGGAGACATAACGGCTAAAAAATAATGGATTATTGAAAAACTTCAAGTTTGGGGCCATTTTTGAAGCTGATAAGAAAGAACGCAGCGATTTTTTTGCTGATCATAAATATTATTGATTTAAAAAAAGAGCTTAGTTTTTGATACCAAACTACGCGGTATTTTCGACTTGAATTGAGAGATTAGGCAAAAATTAACATGTGCATTGCTGTAGTTGTCTTAGGAACAGGCATGTGTACTGAAGAACATGATCTTTTATTTTAGCGGCTTAGTTACTGAGTCTAATCTAGTGTTGTAAATAATATATGAATTTCCGGGTTTGTTTTGCAAATTATTCAAAATCTCACAGGTTTTATTTATTTTGTGTAGTAAAATATGTGGACCCAGGTGCAAAATATTAGCATAGGTCTATGGTGAATCAGAACAGCGCTTATTTTGAATAAATAATTTTTGAAATAGGCCATTGGACACAAAATACGGTTTTGAAGGCTATTCTTTATCACATGACCATTTTTTGGAAAGATTAATGACTTTTGTAACTTCCTATCAGATTACAAAATGAGTTTGAATCGGTTATTATCAGCCAAAAACAGCTGTAAATTTGCATAGATTACCGTTATTTAGTTCGAAAGTCATGCACAATTGCGATGATTTGACACTTGGCGACAACTTTTCGCACCCGTGCAAAATTCTTCAGGGCAGTGTATCTTGCGTATAAATATTCATGAACTGAGCCATGTTCAAATCAATTTATTTCATTTCTATTTTTTAAAAATATTTTCAAATTACATGTCATGAATGTATTGGTTTTAAGAGGCCCAATATACCCAGTTTTTTTTTTTCTTTTTTTAAATTTATTTTTCGAATTTGTCATTTTGGTAAGAAAAAACATTCTGATCAGTTTATGAGCAACCACAGCAGCTTTTGACGACGTTCCAGTAACCAACGGTTCCTAAAGGAAAATTCAGTTTAAAATTGTTCCGCATTTAATAAATACGCGAATAAAGTTTAGAATTTCAACTAGATTTTATATAATGCATTAGAAAGAAATCTCCAATTAGCGAATCAACTTTCAAATGAGGACCTAATTTATTTAATAAAGTGAGTTAACATTTTATAAAGTGCGAATCACTTTTTTCAACAAGTTGTTCCCAAATAATATGTGCAGAGCGAAATTACCAAATGCGCGGAACTCAGACTTTGCGACGTTTTCGAACCGCATGAAACGAGGTAGTGGATATTTTCGAGAGACGAAAAGAAAGTGCTCTTTTTCGCCTCTCGATAAGGCACACTATCTTGTTTCATGCGGGGTTAACCGCGCGCGGCTTTCTGACACTCACCAGAGTTCCTGCATCCGTTAGGTCCACCGTTGTGATTTCTGGCCATGATTTGGCATGCGCCCTCACCGGTCGAAGAGCAGCCGCCCTTGTAGCGGTTGTAGTAGTTCTAAAATTTTGGATTACAGTAGTTTAATAGAAGACCCCTAAAATATAAGACCCTCTATAACATAAGGTCCTCTTTAATAGAATATCCCTAAGTTATTTTTCTTTTCATCACCATAACCTTTATAAATTAATTTTTCCTAATTATAAGACGCCTATAAATTAAAAAAAAATATATAGTAGAAGTCCAGGTACTTCTATTTTATGCTTTATTGCAATTGAAATATTGATTCTTGTGTTTACATTTTTGTAAAGATAAAATCCACGACCTTCAACAAAGTTGCAATTTTTACATGACAAAAATGCCCGAAATGTCGACTTTTTACTATATTTAATTAGAAGGAAGCTCTTTCAAAATTCCATATGACTTTTCGAATGAATTTTATGCATATCACGTTATTGCAACTTCACAATTTTGCAGACTTTTTAAAATTATACGTCACAAATTTTGCAGAAATTAAAATTCTCAACTGACGGTTTCTCCGGTATAACACGTGGCGAAATATCGTTTTTATGGCAATTTTAAAAACTCGAGCGGACGATATATTGTTATTCTTTTCACTTTAGATTCTCTTGAAATTTCATAATCTTTCGGTTTATTTCTATCAAAATTCTTCCTTCCTCAGGTCGCATTATTTTTTGTCGAAAAAGTTGTAATAGGAAATTAAATAGCGCCATTAATCATTTTGAAAGTGGATTTTCGTCATTTCGACTTCAAATGATAGAATGATGATGATGACCTTCATAATTATCATTATTATCATTGTTAATCAGCATTAGTTTTGGTTGCTCATCATAACACAGCGCTACCAACAAAACATGGTTCATTATGATAATCGCTAAGTGCGTTGGGTCATAATATCAAGCTTCATCCCAAAAATATAATCTCGAGTTTTTTCCAAATCTTCTAACACGTCAGGCTTTAAATTAATGATTCAGTGTTTCTTCTGCTTAAAAATCAGGAAATGCAGTAACGGATCAGCACGCTAAACTAATAGAACGAACTAGAACATTCTTAGCGTTATTAGCTTACTGTTAGTTTCATATAGTTTTGCATACCGTGTTCTAAAATAACGCTTACTTTCTGTTAACTTTGATGTCATTTTAAACTACCGTAGCTTTCTTCAAAACTGCAATTTTTGGTTCGGCATTTGTAAATGTCTATTTTCGAAATGTTACTACGAGGAAATGAGATATCAGTCATTAGCCTTTTGCGCATTCTTTAAAAATACTCGCAATTTTGAAATCTTCAAAATACTCATCCTGTCATTTAATCGTAAAAAGTTCTGATGAAAATGCACTTTTATCTTCAAACTTTGATACGTCTGATTTCTCCCCGAGATTACGGTATTTTTTCTATAATTTAAGCTTAAACGTACGTTCACGCAGGTCTGAGCACAATTGTAGTCGTCTGAAAATCGTGGATTTGGGTCAAATTTAAGTTAGACATATTTTTGCTGGAATAATTTTTTCCAAATCAGGAAGAAAATTGTTCTCCAATAAATAAATAGTTTGTTTTCTGGGGATAATTTCTGGCAGGCTTGGAAATAAAAAATGCTGCCAATCAAAATTTCTACATACCTGAGCATCGTCTCCAGGCAGCATCAGTCGTCTCTCCAGCATTCTTTCCAGGCTGACCGCAATCTTAAATTCAACTACTGAAGGGCATTTCCAAGCGAAGATAGATGTCTTTCAATTGGCAATGCCTTTTAGTATCGTTAATTGGCGAGAAAGTCGATATATTCGTGCAGAAATAAGAATTCGAATGTGGAGCGAAATAGAGTGAGCCATGTAGAAGAGAAATGAGACGAATCGCGTAATTTTCAATATCGACGCGTTCTCTCCCAATCAACGATAATTGGAATGTCTTTGAAAATGTCCTTTTTCCGATAATATCTTTCGTGACACTCACCTTCGTAGTAGGGAAGTTTGATCTAAAATTGGTTTTTCATCGACTCTCATTAGATGTTTACATTTTATTATGAAATTTTTCGGTGTTTGGTTTTTTCACTTTATCAAGAGCTTATCAGACAATTTTATTTCTTCCAGAAGCTTTTGAGTGCAAGAGTCCTTATGAAGAATTTTAAGACATCTTTTGAAATGCCACTACTTGAAAATTCAAACTTAATTTTAACTTTGTGAAGTTCAAAATTAGCATCGACGTTAAGTTAGTTGAGCTTACCTGGAAATAACCGCAGCTCAATGAGCCAACGTCCATTTCGCAGCCAATCGGCTTGCATCCAGACTCATGCAGACAGATGCAGTGAATGCACGTGTCCGCGAAGCTGACGTACGCTAAAGTTACTCGCGTTATTTTAGTAAAACGCGTTGTGTTTTAATTATGACGCTATAATTTAATTATAGTTTGAAAAATGGAATTAACTTTGCAACTCTTTCTGCATAAAATTCAATTTTCTTAAATTTATTGTCTGAATGAAGTTTCGGAGCATACATTTTTCGATACCGTAAACCTAGACGTCTCGACTTTCGTGCGTAATTTTTTATTCTTTGTTCTCAAAATAAACTACGCTAAATTATGTTCCGGTTTTTTGAGAGACCATTTTCAATTTTGAAATTTTAAATTCCACCCCCGAAAAAGGCAACATATTCAGATATTCAGGAAATTAAAAGTTAAAACCCCCCGACTTTTAGGTTACTTGATAATTCGCTACCGAATTTGTTCACTTTGTATCGTATTTTGCTAATTTTTTCGACTTTTTTAAGTTACAAAGATTCGGAGGCTATTATTCATAAGTACAATGCAGGATAAATAGAATTTGTATCGAACAGCCGGGGGTAATGAATTTATTTTTTGCGATTAAAAAAACCAGGGTGTCGACTTCTCGGAAAATGTTTGGCAAAGGGCACATTTACAGCTATTTTTCATCAAAAAATGTCACGAATGTAAAGATTAACAAAAAGCGAGCCCCTTAAAATACAATATATGAAAGGTTGGTGTTCGGAGACATTGTTTGCCAACAAAAATTGTCTTTAAACATAAAAAAAAAATTCGGCAAAAATAATAGAATTTTGATTTTAAAAAATTCGAAAAAGTCAATTTATCGGTTTTGAAATTGGCCTACCGAGGGCGGAAAGAAGAAGAATCTTGTAGAGCATTTCTCGTGTCCGGCGAAACGAAACCCAGCAAAACTAAGCTCTTTCAAGTCAAGATTTTTCCTTTTATTCGAAAATTATTCACTGATAACGGGAGTCCTTGCTTTTGACTCTTACGTATGCTGAATTTCCATTCGTTATCATTTACAAAACCCTAATGAATGCAGCATTTAACATTTGATAAGCTGCACCCAACTTTATTGATAAACGTAGATAAAATTCTCTGGCCTATGTTTAAGAATAGGCCAAAAAATCTGCTGTAAGTATAACACAAAAAATTTCGATAAGGCGATCGGAAGTGCTTTAGAGAATATTGTTGCGTAATCAAGGATAAGGCATGAAAAATGGTTTGGGTATTTTTTTACCATTGATTTGATAATAATCAGGGAATATAGATCAGGTACGCTTAACGGCGGAGACGGAATAATCAGAACACGTTTTTTGATTTTGACAAGTGGTCGAAAAAACGAAATTAAGAGGATGTGGAGGCCTTGATAAAATGATAAAGAAAAAGCCCTTTTGATAAAAAATTATGAAAGACGTCAATACGAATGTTTATAGACAGTTTTTTGGTATGCAGTTTGGTGGAGAGGGATTTGATAGTTTTATTGAGTATCGTAATTTAAAATCGAATGGAATACAATGGGTTATTCTGCAAAATATTCGATTGATTTACTAAACTTTACATTTGGAATAGTTTGAAATTTTTTGCAACTATTTCAAATTTAAAAATTTCAATTGATGCGACATTTTTGGCACTGATAAAATCACGAGTGTGGATTAGATCGACTTCTGTGCAAAAATTTCACGGAGGGTTGCAATTTTGGACCAGAAACTTCTGGAGATAACGCCCCAAAATCTAATTGTTTACTGATTATCAGTGAAATCGCGTAGGAATCTTTGAATATTGCTCCCGAAAAGTTAGCACTACGCTACATCGCGATAAATCAGAAATTCGGGATCGTATATGATGAAATATATGTGATAAAAAATGTCTGAAATATTTCACAACTTATTATTGATCAAATTTGGCATCAATTCAATAATAAATTGGTGTACCTTGGACCCAAGTCACGTTTCAGCTACTAACTTCATGGCAGTTTTCATTGAGTTAGGTCTCGAGATAGTATTCATAGCAGTATTTTTAGCATATTATAGCCACTAAAAAGATGTAATTTTAGCACGTTTAAAATTATTTTTATTAACGTATTAATCGTTAAAAGTCGCAATTTTAGGCTCTTAGACATTCTTATAATTATTTAGAATGCACCAATCATAACTATATCTCACAATTTTAGTATTTATCACATTATTTTAGTGCATTACTCATCAAAACGTGTTTTAGCTAGAAATGTTTCGAAGAATATGATTTCATCTACGAAAATAACCAATTAGGCCAGAATTTTAGCATTTTTTAGTGCGCTTAACCTGAAGAAACGTCTCGTTAAAATCAACCTGTTTTTTTAAAGTTCTTAGTTTCTGTGCACTATTAAAGCGTTTTTTGGGTTCGCGATCTAGTGGCATTTTTATCGATATAAGACCTAAGATTCTGACTATTGTTTATTTTTATCCCAATTTTTCCCTTAATATATGACTCAAGAAATTCTCATCATTCGACTAAAAGTCACCTATATTCTCAAATTTCTAAACATTATCGTTACTTCATTAATGGGATTACTTTCCATTGCTTGTGTACTCATTATTTACTATAGTAATACAGTGATTTTTTGATAAGTTATCAGTAGATTGGTTTTGATAAAAATGGAAAGGAGATTATTATTGTTATCAGTGTACCAGTTCCTTTCTTAATCCGATATAGCCTTTGGAAAGCTCATAACTGAGTTTCAAGATAAGCTAACTCGAACGATTAAATCTTGTATCTCTGAATCATGCTATTTCTCGGATACCGTATTCCTGATAGAATAAGTCAATCATATCTAAGGCCATGGGACTTATAGAACCTTTAGTCAACGCTTTTACCTGATATCTGAATCAGGTATCAGGTATTAGCCGTTTTTTTTCATCCTATCTTAGTCAATACAGGATCTTATCTAGCGGATTAAGTTTTTACGCCGAAATCTTCAATTTTTATGTGAAATATAGGGCTTTTGAATTTTTGAAATTCGCCTTTTCACAAGTTTTAATGCCATGTTTCAAGGTATGTTCATAGAGAATAATATCAAAGAAGTTTCAGAATTCTTTCTAAATTCATAAGATTTTTATTCTTATCTAGAAAAAGCTATTCGAAAACCGCACGAAATCAAGACCTCAAGATATGCGAAATAGTGTGTGTGTTTGTATGATTAGGGTAGGGTATTGGCTGATAGGATTTCTTTTCCCCCACACTATTTCGCATGTCGCGAGGTGTTTACGACGTTGCTTCTCGAAAATTAGTAACGCTAATATCCACGAAATATTATAGGATTGCTCATTTTTCCGCTTCACTATATTATTTTATGCATTACTACCGGTTACTACATTTCCAGTTTGTCATTTTTATGATGAGCTTACAACATATGATTCATGGAATAAGCTTTTGCAGGAAGAAAAGATTGCAAATACATGATAGTGGGAAAATTACTGTAGGTTGAAATTGCGAAAAAACATGTGTGTAACGGAAGTTGAATAATGGAGACATGTCGCGTATTTTCAAGCGTTTATTTTTTTCGTACGAATTTTACGCAAATTTCCGACAGTCTGAGGCGGGGTTTAGTAGTGGGGCGTATAGCTATTATATTAACCTGCAAATTTGCGAGATTTCAGAATTTCAGAAACTTTCCTAAAACCTTCCTTATTCAGCTAGTTTTTTTCTGTACTATACGAAATAATATGGTTTCTTAGTGTTTTGTCTGATACCCAATTTCGACTCTAAATATGTGCAATTTTTCGTTGTTTTTGCATTTTAATCCAGTTTATGTCGTTATTTTATTAAATCTACTACTGCCCATGCGATTAAAACTATAATAGACCTATTATATTAAAATCGAATCTAAAACGTAAATATATTTATTTACTACGAAATCGAAAGACCTTATCCAGACCGACATATATTTGCAACTAATTTGCGTAAATTACTACTTATTCGATTTATATTCAATTTTCGCGTTACTCATAGTTTTTTGACCATACAGAATTAATATTTTACGTGGGGGTTTTCTCGCAAATAATCTGTGAAAATTTATTTATAATCGTCATAATTTGTCGGTTCCAGGCAGTTTTTGCCAGTTTTCAACTTGGCCGGGATGCTTCCACGAAATTGACGGCCATTTCTAGTTTTATCTTCGTGGATTTTGAACGTGATTACGAAATTCTAACCCCTCACTTTTTAAGCCGAATTTCTGGTCATATAGAGGATAAATATATGATTTGGTGACACGCTGCATAAGGTTAATCCCTATTTGCTCAAATTACGCAAATATTTATTTATAAGTTAGAAAACGTGCTATAAGAGGCTTAACGGCTCGAATATATACTGTAATGTATAAGTGGTTATTTATATGTTGAATTGTTAATATTGTTAAGCGATGTTAAGACCCCTTGCAGATTTTGGTGACAACGTGCTAATCTAAACATAAAAAAATACGTCGTAAACCATATCAAGATTCACTTTTCTGAACTATTTAAAACAAACTTCATGGGCACACGAAGTTCCCGTAAAATTTAATTTCCATCGACACAGAGCGCGTTTTTGATCGGTTAACTTTTGCAAATACAAAATCCCGAAATTCGAGAAATTTCCCGGATTTTCGGAATTTTTACTTCCGACTTTAAGGAATTATTCAGGATATTTTTGGACCGAATATTAGGGGCTAATTTTAAACGAAGCGAATTTTGGGATTATTCAGCCTTAAGCTTATTAGTTTATGATATATCATCAATAACTCAACATATGATGAGGGATAATCCCGAAAAATGGATTGGATATAAGAAACTAAAACTTTAGAATGCTCTCAAAAAGTCGGTAGCTACTTTTGATCATTAGCGTAGGATATTTTTGAAATAGTTTTCTTTTCCAACTTTCGTTATTTTTCCAGATGAATTTTTCACTATAAATACACTATTTTAATGCAAGTTTGAAAGTTTACCACTTTTTACAATGACATAAATGTTGTTTAATATATACAAAGTAACGTAGTTTTCCAAATTTTCATACCATATGCTAATTGTGGACATATCACATGCCTCTGTAAATACACAACACACTGATAAGGTCATTCAGTCTGATATTATTTCACTGATAAGGCTAATGCTAATCAGGCTAATTTATTCGGCAGAAACGAACATTCATTTCCCGACTTTTTAACCAGCTTGTGTTATCCCAAATATGTCACATCATTTTGACTATATTGCGAAATCTGAATATCTTCATTTTCGACCATTCCAAATTTGTCAAGATATAAATGACTAAAATCTGGAATCATTTAAATTGAATCTATTTGCCAGATTTATTAATATGATGTGAGTTCATATTTACTTTTTAAACAGTCGCAGAAACCAGAAGTTCCGAGAAAAATTCGGACCCCCCACCGGATTTTTGAAGTGTGAAAAACTTTTCTGGCCGCGTTCGGATATGGTTTTTGTTTGGATTCCAAGATCAAATTAATGCAAAAATTTCGTGGTTTTTTTTTGTATAAAATGACGAATTTCGCCCGAATTTTCGAAAATATTTCACATGGAGATTATCACGATCAACTCCTTATCATCAAAATAAGGTGCCCAAAACGCCTGAATTTCCAGGCTATTCATTTTACTTACTCCAAATAAATAAAAAAAATTGTCTTCACTCGGATAATTTAGCAGTTTTAAAGAAAATTATGAATTCAAAGCATGATAGTTGATATTGAAAAGAGCATTTTTAGAAATTTCCTAAAACGCCCTTTGTGGAAAAAATAATCCAATTTAAACAGGTTTTAATCAGCATACATTTAAAAAATGCGCTTTTTATGGGCAAAGATAATGAAATTTGGTCTCGTGAAACTAAGCTATTTTAAAAATTGGCGTATTTATAGGCGTTATTATAAATTTATATCGAGTTAAAGCGTTCCCGCCTTTTACGCACTGGTTCGTTAGCATTTTCATTTAAAAGTGCGTTAATTCATGGGCCTGAATTTCATTCTTTGGCTTTAACCCATAGGGCTCTAGACATGAGAGAACTAGAAATGCGCATTCATAAAGGGCCCAAACGTAGTGATTTTCGCAGGTGTATTTACATGATAATTTATTGAGGAAAATCTCACTTTATGTAAAAAAAACTAGGGCACCAAACGCGTATATTTTTAAATCATTTAAAGTACATATGGCAAATCAAAACTTAAAGAACATTTTTTAATATATAAAATACACTTTTGACAAACACTTTTTTACAATGATCCATTATTACTTTTCCATAAATCATATGATAAAATATTCCTTATTTCAAAAAGTATATCAAGATGATATTTATAATATGCTCTATCATTTGATACAAAATTTAAAAACCAGATTTTTAGAATAATTCGAAGTCTCGCCACCTCGCCATTTTATGAAATAGTATGTCAAAGTGAGCGAGCATGTCTCCTACATTTATCCATCCTCTCCTATATCCCTATATACTATTTCGCAGAGTTGCGAGAATTTCCAAATTCCTGATTTTTAGAATATGAAATTCAAAAACGGCGATTTTTGTCATTTTGTTTTCGTATTTGTTCGGGGAGTTGTCTATTAAAAAAGAAACGCTCGGCTTTTTTTTTTTTAAATGTAATTCTAAGATATATCTACGCGTAAAAATCCATACAAATTTTGTCGTCCCGTCCCGAGGTCGGCTAATTTTGAGAGTATTTTCGAAAAAAAACGTTGCACTTTCTTCGGAAAATAGAGGGCAAAAAATCGCTGTTGGCAAATACAAAATCGAAAAAGTAAACGGTGATGACGATTTTTACGTGAAAATTTCATGTAGTCGAAAAGTTCCATGAGTCGGATTTCATAATCTACGATTTTATTTCCGAGTTCTAGATTGGATCTCTGGGAAATCGAAAATGGGGAGAGAAAGAAGCGGTTTTGGGTGCCTTTTGTATTCCACACCCATTTTTTGAGGCGATAGTAAAGGAGAGAGGTAGGGGAAAAGAAAAATGGACGTGGAATACAGGAGGCCGATTTTAGGCTAGTCCCTCCCTTTCGCATACTATTTCTCGCATTCTAACACTGAAAAATAATCGTGCATCACTTTGCACGCCTTCCAGATTACAGACTCTCCAATATTCGATTTTATATTTTCTAAATAGTCATTTTTATTCAATTTTATGCTATTAGTCTATTTTTATTATTCGAAAAATTATTTCATAGCTTTGTAATCATTCCAAATCACATGTTTAGCGTTATCTATTTCGTAGATTGATATTATTTCTGCAGAAACCAACATATGTGACTTTTGGCTTGAAACTTGAAACTTAAGAGTTATTCGAAACGGTTTTCGGGGCCTATGATTAATCATCTGGTTTAGAAATCAGTTATCACTTTCGGAAGTGAGCTCATACCTTTGACTATTTGATTTCTCTGATTCATGTGCTTTGCCATTGAAATTTTGCAAAGAAATAATGTCACAAATATTGACAGAATTACTCACGCAAAAGTGCGCTTTTGCTCCGAACTCTGGACCACACAAGGCGCGCTGAGTGATTTTCAAACATCGGCGTAATCATACGAAATTTTGCATCATTAGCCACAATTTCGTACCTTTTCTTGCATAATTTGAATCTATGCAATAGAATTTGTCTTTCGGAATATTTTGATATAGCTTATAGCTAAGATCAGTAGATCTGATTCTATCTAATAGGAACATTTGTAAAAGTTGCATTTATTTGCTTGAAAATCTGAAGATCTCTATGACAAATTTATTATCTTGCATATTTAAGCCTAATCTATGATTCTAAGATTTAAGTTCTGCACTTTTTCAGACATATATTTTATCCCGTAGTTAAGATGAGTGTATTGTCGCAGTTCCATTAAGGCTCTCATCATAATTCCCCCATATGTCATCATAGTTGTTGATCAAAGTTTCAAATCCCAGAATTTAATTCTTAAACTTGAATAAAGATAATGGGATTTGCACGTTTTCTCATATGCGCTTTGATATACCAAAGTTGAATTTCTGTATTTTTAGAAGTTTAGGCAATTATCTGATTGAAAGCAAAAAACCAAAGACTTAGAACGAGGAAGTGTTTCATAAGCTGATTTTTGGTTCAGAAAGCCAGCTAATAAAAGTAGTACGCAAAAATGGATTAAAAACATATGATCATATGAATTTTCTTAGCTGAAGGAATTTGATTTCCACCATTCCATTGTCAAATCCTTACCCTATACTCTATAGGTAAGCTATTACCGTTTAAATTGGCCCAAAATATATGCATATTCGTTGAATTGTTGTGGTACTACTTTTATTCATTTTCTTCAAAAGTTAAAGAAATTTTTTTATAAAAAAAAGATGAAAACAAGCTAGAATAATTCATATTTTAAAATGTTGAAGTTGAACTTCAAGATATTTTAGACCACTCCCTATGTCGTCAGATTTTAAAATAAATATATATTCTTGCTCAAATTTAGTATAGCCTTTAAGCTATCGAAAGCGAAAACGTGGCGCGTCCTATTCTAATTCCGATTTCAATTTTCACCTGCTTTTTCGAACTTTTAGGATAAATGACTTTGCCAACCCACCACCCCGCTTCTTTGCCTACTCTAGTGATCTTTGTGACTAATTTTGTAGACGCTCTATTTATTTTTAGCGTTAAAGTACAATATTTTCACGAATATACGTTGCATACTATTCATTTGTAGATAAATTTGAATTTTTAAAGGAGCTATGAATTAGAAAAGCGATATTTGACGCTATTTTTCTTGCACCATGTAGAACTTTCTAGCCTTCGAACTATAAGAAATATGCATACGATAATCATTCGGCCCATTATCTTTGCTAGAATTCTAGCTTATAATGGTCAGCGTTTATTAAACTAATACTTTATGATGTGAATATACAATTTGAGTTTTGCACATTTTAGCTGCTATTCCAGCATTCATGCAGTGGCTATTTTAATCGGTATAATTTCGAGGCTTAAAATTCATTTAATAGTCAACAGCGTAGTCTCACGTTAAACAATTTACTTTGTACAAGGGCTAGAAAAAGACACCAGGACACCGGTTTTCCTAAGAAATAGTATGAGGAGACAAGAGAAGAAAAGGAAAAAAACGGTGTCTTTTTCTATGAGCCTATACGAGTAATTTCAACATCTATAATTCATATGCCGTGTACGCGCTCAAAATATATTGTGTAATACTACGCAAAATATCCAATTAATTGATATCTTAAATCACAGGAAATCCCCTTATTGTACTTTTAAAGTTAATATATTTATCCGAAGTTCAATTGAAGCATAATTTTGTTTCCTTATCCAGAAAGAGAAACAAACTAGATTTGATGATCGGTCGAAAACCAATTTTTAATCTAAAATGAGGGTGTTGTTATGTTACCGTAATAGTCGAAGGAAATTAATATGAAAGGTTAAAACGTCAATTCGGAAAAACTCTAGCTTGAAACAACAACTTTTTGGGTACATTTTGGGTTTTTCGGTCTTATATGTGTTTTTTTTCCAACGATACATTTCCTCAATTGCGAGCGATGACGTAAGAGAAATATAGTTTTTTTTTCTAATTTCAGAGAACATATATGAATATTTGAAAACAATATAAGAAAGTGCTTTAAGTAATCTTACTGCTAAAACTCTCAGTAATTCTTGAAAATCTAGGTAATCTATTGTCTCTGGTTGATATCATATCGAAAATCTGAAAAGCCACTTTACCATTGTTTTTGTTAAAATGCGTATTTCGGAAAATATCAAAGTCATTCTATTTCCGCTTTAGGTAATCGCAACCTGTGCAATTTTATAAGTTCTCACTCCCACTAAATATATGTTATTAGTCATTTAAGTTAGGTGTTTTTTCAAATTAAGGCTTTTTTCCGGTGTGCAAGGTTATCGGCCATAGATTAAATTTTGAAACAAAAAATCGTCCTGGGGGTCTTTGATGAAAGTGTTCGTCATACGCGCTAGCCCTTAACATTTCACTCCTCCCTGATGATGATCATTTAATAGTGCCACGCGCGCGAGTCGCTAGCTAAAACAGCCCTCAAAACCGAGCGCGAATTTTCACCTTCTGCAGAAAGAAATTACGCAAAAATTGCACATGAATAGTTATAAAATTCGCGTCAAGGCGCTAGTTTTCATCTATAAAAATCGACCCGACGCCCTATTTTGCGTGGGCCAAAAACGCATACAAAATTGGTATTTCTTAACGGGAAAACCATCTGCAAAACGTTTGTACCTTTTCATTCTTAGCCATGTATAGCGACTTGAACTTTGGAAAGCAGCTGAAATATTGGAAGCGAGCGATTTTTTGCCTGGCAAAAAGCGTTCTTTATGCATTTTCCCTTTATATGTAAAATAAAAAAGTTCACTATTTTACCACTCGGCTATTTAGCTATCACATCCCTTTCATTTGTCATTCTCTTTGCATGACTCATTTATAAACTTTTTTCTTTTGCTCCGATATGATGAAAATTTAATTTTACTACGATATATTATAAGCTAACGAGTAATTTAATTCAACCGTTATAGAAAATTTCGTCAGGTCTCGTTAAAGTTTAATTCTAACCCAGTTTTGTTAAACTCATTTCCGGATTTGTGGGCCGCGTTTTTCCGTTAGAAGTTTGCCACCAAAGTTCCAACGCTCATTTTCGAGTTACAGTAGTTAATTTTGAAACACGTAACATTTATGTTCGTATGTTAACGCGTTACTACGAAATACTTAGAAATAATTGTACTTAGCTAATTTCTGAGAATGTTAATTCATTCATTAAATACGATAACTCCCTCACATTTTACATAAAATAATTGGCCTATAAATTTGATATATTAAGACGCGTTCTTTGAGTAACCCGAACAAAGGCCGGACAACTGCAAAAGTGTTCCGG
>LIAE01008799.1:0-18884 GCA_002287525.1 Diploscapter pachys | reverse complement strand
TACAACCGCATCCAGCTGCACCAGGCCGATGGCCAGCCGGTGGGGGTCGCGGTGGCGCTGTCGCTGCGCGAGGTGGGCATGGCGACCATCTTCACTGCAATCACCCTGGCGGTCGGCGTGGCCACCTGGGCGTTTTCCGCGCTCAAGTTCCAGGCGGACATGGGCAAGCTGCTGGCCTTCATGTTCATGGTCAACATGGTGATGGCCATGACCGTATTGCCGGCGTTCGCGGTCTGGCTGGAACGGATCTTCCCACGCAAGCGCCCGGTGCGCAGGATCGGCGCGCTGGCGCATTGAGGAGAGCGGTATGGGATATCTGAAAACACTGTTGGGCGTCACCCTGGCGACCGCCTCCTGTTTGGCAAGCGCCCTCGAAGCGGTGCCGGCGGCACCTGTCGCGCACGCTACCCAGGCCATGTTGCTGGGGGCGGCCTGGGCGCAGAAGCGGGTGGTCGCGGTGGGCGATCACGGCGTCGTGCTGCTCTCCGATGACAGCGGGCGCAACTATCACCAGGCCCGCTCCGTACCGGTCTCCAGCAGCCTGACCGGCGTCAGTTTCGCCGATGCCAGGCATGGCTGGGCGGTGGGCCATTGGGGGGCGATTCTTGCCAGCGACGATGGCGGCGAGCATTGGCAGCTCCAGCGCCTGACCCCTGACCAGGACAGGCCGCTGTTCGCCGTGCATTTCTTCGACAACCTGCGGGGCGTGGCGGTGGGGCTGTGGTCGCTGGTGCTGACCACCGACGATGGCGGGGCGACCTGGACCGAGCGCAACTTGCCGGCACCTGCGGGCGCCGGCCGCGCGGACCTCAACCTGATGAGCCTGTTCGTCGATGATCGTCATCACAGGCTCTATGCCACGGCCGAACGCGGGCAGCTGTTGCGCTCCGACGACCGAGGGCAGACCTGGCGATACCTGGACACCGGCTACGACGGCACGCTCTGGACGGGCGCTGTGTTGCCCGATGGCGGGCTGCTGGTGGGTGGGCAGCGTGGCACCTTGTTGCGCGGGACGCCTGACGGCGCGTCGTGGCAGCGCATTGCGCTGGACAGTCGCAGTTCGATCACCTCGATCGTGGTGGACGGCCAGCAAGTGGTCGCGGTGGGGCTCGATGGCCTGCAGGCGCGCAGCGAGGATGTTGGGCGCACGTTCACGCTGTCACGCCGCAAGGACGGCGTGTCGCTGACCGCCGCGCTGGCCGGTGGCGAGGATGGGCCGTTGCTGTTTTCCCGGCGTGGACCGGGGAAAGCTTTGCCCTGAAGTGTGTGCCGCCTGTGGCATCAAGCGGCACAAGCGCATCGTCCTGAACCTGTGCACACCCCTGGCGATCCTGGGCAAGGATGCTCTTTATTAAAATACATAACACTAGTTGCGTTAAATCAATCAGCGCAGTAGAGTCGAAAAAACACAACAACAAGCCGCAGGAGGATCGTCATGTGTGCCAGCCGCTTCTCGAGCGCCTGCCGCACAGCGGTTTTACCGCTGCCTGGAGAGCGTGCATGAATACTTTCAGCGATACATCGCAGCCCAACCCCGGTTCACAGCGGTTCCGCCTGCTGGGCGGCTGGGTCGAGCGCCCGGACGATCTGCAGCCAGCGCTGGAGGGCGATGTCAGTGCCGATGTGGTCATCATCGGCGCCGGTTTCGCCGGCCTGTCCACGGCACTGGAGCTGACTGCGCTGGGTGCCAGCGTGGTGGTCCTGGAACAGGATTTTGCAGGCTTCGGCGCCAGTGGCCGCAACGCTGGATACCTGGCCGGCAGCATGGGCGTGGAGTTCGAGCTGTTCCACAAACGGGTGGGCGTGGAGCAGGCGCGGAAAATAGTCGCGTTCTACGATGAAGGTGTCAGCTACGTGGAACGGCGCCTGGGTGAACTGGCCATCGACTGCGACTACAACCCCTCCGGCATCATCCGCGCCGCGGTGCACCCGTCCCAGGAGAAGAAGCTGCGCCATGGCATGGCACTGGGGCAGCAGTTGGGCTCTGTCACGCGCTTCGTCGAACCCGATGAAATGCGCGCCCGCGGGATCCCGCCAGCGTTCCTGTTCGGCTGCACGCAGCACGGCGGCACGCTCGATCCCGGCAAGTACGTCATGGGGCTGCGCCGCGCCGCCCTGCGGGCCGGGGTGCGACTGTTCGAGCAGACCCGGCTGTTGTCCTATCAGGAAGGCGCAACCGTCATCTGCCGCAGCGAACGCGGCAGTGCCAGCGCGCCATTCATGGTTTTGGCCACCAATGCCTACACGCCGCAGTTGGGGCTGCTACGCGACAAGGTGGTGCCGCTGCGGGTTTCGGCGATCGAGACCGCGCCGTTGTCCAAGGCGCAGCTACAGACCCTGGGATGGCAGGGCAGAGAAGGGATCGTCACCCCGCACTGGACTATGGAGAGTCATCGCCTGACGGCGCGTGACACCTTGTTGGTCACCACCAAGCAACTTGGCTATGCCTACGGCTCGGCCACGCCCAACCAGCCGGATGTGTCCGCCTACAAAGCCTTGCAGCAGGCTTTGGGCGAACGTTTCCCAACGCTTCGTGGCACCCCCATCCATGCTTGCTGGAGCGGTTATATCAGCCTGGCCTACGACGCCTTACCCGTGGTCGGCGCCACAGGTGCCCGCGACAACATTCTCTATAGCGCCGGTTGTTCCGGCCATGGCGTCGGTACCCAGTCGCTAATTGGCCACCTATTGGCCGAACGCATCGGCGGTATCGAGCACCCGCTGCTGGCGGCGCTACGCCACAAGACACCTTCGACCCTGCCCGAACCGCTGCAGTGGTGCGCCATGCAGGCCGCTCTGGCGGGTGTGAACGTGCTCGACCGCCAACTGAACCGCAAAGCCCGGGCCTTCCAGGCCCAGTAACTTTCTCTACTGCGCAGGCCAGCCCGCCTGAGGCCGGCCCGCGCTCGCAACCTTGGAGCACGCATGAACAGCAATTCCAACGAGGCCGTCCGAGTGACGGCCTGGGCTGCGATCCTGGGCGGTCTGTTTGCCTACCTGAACGTCGGCTTCATGCTGATGGTGACGCACGGCGACATGACGGTGACCCTGGATGGCGCGCAAATGCTGAGTTTGCCGGAGCAGCTGCGGCAGTACTTCAGGCTGTCGATGTTCGCCGACCTGCTGGGTTTCTACCTGCCGTTGCTGGTGATCGGCGGCTACCTCTGGCGGGCGTTCCGTGACCAGGCCGGCGCATTGGGTGACGTGGCCGCCCTGGCCATTGCCACGTACGTGGTCCTGGGCGTGGTGGGCGCCGGCTTGCAACTGTCGGTGCTCAATACCCTCGCGGCTCTTCACCAGAGCGGCTCACCGGCGGTGCAGGCCGCCGCCGAAGTCACCTGGACCAGCATTGCGGTGGGCAGCCAACGCGGGCTGTGGTGGTGCGAGGGGCCGGTCGTGCTGTTCTGGGGGATGGTGGTCGGCAGCCAGTTGAAGCATGCGGGATGGGGGGCTTCGATCCTGTTGCCGCTGAAGATCGTCGGCTGGTGCTTCGGCCTGTACTTCATCGCGGGGTTTTTCCCGCAGCTCGATGCCCTGACCAATGTCCTGCTGGTCATCGTGGTGCTGATCTTCCCGTTCTGGATGATGCTGTTCGGCGTGCAGTTGCGCCGACGCTCGCTGCGCCTTGCGCTTGGCGCGTGACCCGCAGGTTCGCCAGCCGTACCACGCGCTGCCCGAAGGCGCGTGCTCAAACTACAACCGTGCGAGGTATGCGAAATGGCTGAAAAGCCCCCCTCCAATTCATTCGATCTCAAGCGTCGGCAATTGCTGAAGTTCGCCGGCGCCACGGCGGCCGTCGGTGGCCTGGGCCTGCACGCGTTGCCGGCAAGCGCCGCCGAAGGCACGGCCCGCGTTCGCGACAGCGATGATGGCGTGCTCGACGTCGCGATCATCGGTGCCGGCATGGCAGGGCTGACCGCCGCACGCGACCTGCACAACGCAGGCTGCCAGTCATTCGTGGTGCTGGAGGCACGCAATCGTGTCGGCGGCCGGGTGCTGAACCATGACCTGGGCGGGGGCCAGATCTCCGAAGCCGGCGGCCAGTGGATCGGGCCTGGGCAAACTGCGGTGGCCGACCTGGCGCGTGAGCTCCAGATAGATACTTTCCCGACCTACTACCAGGGCAAGACCGTAGTGCTTGGCGGGGAAGGGCGGCTCGAGGTTGACCTGCACGGCACCTTCGGCACGGACGAGCGCATCGGCGCCAAGCTCAGCGAACTGTCCAAGGTCGTGCCCTCTGGCGCCCCCTGGACTTCGTCAAGGGTTGCGGAGCTGGACAAACTCTCGGTGGGCGAGTGGCTGGCCCGGCAAGGCATCAAGCCTGAAGATCGATCGGGGTGGGACACCAGTCTGACCCTCACCGGTGGCGTGCCACCGGCCAGGATGGGGTTGTTGCATTTCCTGTCGATGATCAACTCGGCGAGTTGCGACTACATGAAGCTCGACTCGATCAAGGACAGTGCGCAGGGCACACGTTTCGTCGGCGGCTCGCAGCTGTTGTGCACACGCATGGCCGAGGCGCTGGGTGACAAGCTACGCCTGGCCTGCCCGGTGCGCGAGATCGCCGACTGGGACCGCGAGGTGGTGAGGCTGGTCACCGACCAGGGCGAGGTCCGCGCACGCCGGGTCATCGTGGCGATCCATCCTGCGCTGTGCAACCAGGTACGCTTCCAGCCCGCACTGCCCGAAGGCCGGGCCGCGCTGCAACGTGCCTGGCCCGCCCACAGCCCGGCACGCAAGACCGCCATGGTCTACAAGCGGCCGTTCTGGCGCGACAAGGGGCTCAATGGCCACACCGTAGAGGTGAAGGGGCAGGTGCTGTGGGCGTGGGACAACTCGCCGCCCAATGGCGAAATCGGCGTAATCAACGCTTTTATCGTCAACGCCATGGTGCCGTCCGAACCTGCCGCGGCTCAGCGTGTGCTGGCGCAAATCTACGCACGATCCCTGGGTGACGAAGCGCTGAACCCAATCGGCTATCACGACCATGACTGGGGGCAGGCCGACCCCTGGAGCATTACCTGCGTATCGGCAATCCCACCCGGCTTCTGGAGCCAGCATGGGGAGTCCTTGCGTCCGGCATGCGGCAACCTGATCTGGTCGGGGACCGAAACCGCCGAAATCTGGGCGGGCTACATGGATGGCGCGGTGCGTTCGGGTCATCAGGGCGCGCTGCAGGCGCTCGCTTCGCTGCGTCAGGCTTGAGGGGCGGTCATGAAAAAGAAACTGTTGTTGGTTACCGGTGTAGTGCTGGTGGTACTGCTGGCGCTGTTCGGGCGCGACCTGCTTGGGCTGTACCGGCTGCAGGACTATCTCGACACCACCACCCAGGCCTACGAGGCAGAGGGACCCTGGCCACAGACGGCGGATGCCTGCCTGGCGTGCCATGGCAAACAAGGCAGCTCCCTGCACCAACGTTATCCGAGCCTGGCGGGACAACCCGCGGACTACTTGAAGACACAGCTGCACACCTTTGCCAGTGGCCAGCGCATGAACCCGAACATGCAGCCGCTGGCCATGAGCCTGACTGAAAAACAGATCTTCGAACTGAGCGATTACTACGCGCGTCAGCCGGCGCTCGACAACCATGGGTTCGACCCCGACCCGGCCCTGCGCGCGCAAGGCGGCAAGCTGGCGGCGGCGGGCGCTTGCATGGCCTGCCATGGCGAGCATCTGCTGGGGCAGGGGCCATTCCCCCGCTTGGCGGGGCAGGGCGCCGACTACCTCCTGGCACAACTGGATGCCTTTGCCGAGGGGCGGCGGACCGATCCGAGCGGTTCGATGCAGGCGATCAGCGCAACCTTGTCACCAGCGGATCGCAAGGCGCTCGCCCATTACCTCGCCTCGCTCGCCACTGCGCCGAAATGACGTTCCGATTTCTATAACAAGAGAATTTCGCTATGGAAACCAAAGATGTTTTCGCCTTGCTCACCTGTGTGCTCTTGATCGCGTCCGGGGGTATCTACGGAATCAAGTTTCTACGCAAGGGCAATTTCCTACTGGGGTTGGAGTGGTTGATCGTCGCGTTTTCCGGCAGCAACCTGTTGATCTTCCTGCTGACCCAATCGCAGATCTCCTATGGCATCTCGTTCTTCTGCGATGCGTTCTCCCGAGGCTTCGGCATCCCCATCGTCACGGTGCTCGGCCTGATGGCGGTGACCCACAACTACAAGCCATCGAAGCTCAAGGACGCGGTGATCTTCGCGATCACCTTCGCCAGCACGCTGGTCATGATCAAGAGCGACTTCATGGCCAAGCCATTGCCTTACTTCTATGTCGTCATGTGGTTCGCCTATTCGGCTTACCTGGCGTATTTCATCGCCAGGCTGGCCCGCGCGGGTGAGCGCCTGCATGCGCTGGGCGTGACCGTCGCGGCGATATCGGGATTGGTCGTGGCGTGCATCTACGACTTCTACCCGATCCCAGGCGACGATACCAAGGCGATCTTCCTGTCCATCGCCCTGGTCACCTGGTCGTACATGCTGATCCAGCTGTACTACGCCTTCTTCGCCCTGGAGCGCGCCAAGGGCTGCGCGCGCTGATGCAGCCGTTCGCGGGCTCTGCGCAGCCTTGCAATCCACCCCGGAGTACATCCCATGTCCATTGAACAAGTCGCGCCGGCGGTCGAGCGCATGCGCGAGGTATTTGTCCTCCAGCGCCAGGCGTTTGCCGAAGCACGTTATCCCTCGTACCTATCACGTCGAGCCAACCTTCAAGCGCTCAAGGCGCTGGTACTGGAGCACGCAGATGCGATCGCGGCGGCCATTTCCAGCGACTTCGGCCACCGCTCCGTACACGAGACCAAACTGCTGGACGTCTTTGGCCTGGTCAGCGAAATCAATCATGCGATCAAAAGCCTGAAACGCTGGATGAAACCGCGCCAGCGCGGAGTCGGTCTCTGGTTCCAGCCCGGGCGTGCGGCCGTGCTCGCCCAGCCGCTCGGCGTGATCGGCATTGCCGCGCCCTGGAACTACCCCCTCTACCTGACCTTGGGGCCGCTGTGCGGCGCCCTGGCCGCCGGCAACCGCGCCATGATCAAGGTCGCCAGCGATTCGAGCCACTTCGGGCGGCTGCTGGCCGAGCTGCTGGGCAGGCGCTTTGCCGAGGACCTGGTGGCGGTCATCCAGCCAGGTCCCGGTATCAACGACGGCTTCTCGCGTTTGCCGTTCGATCATCTGATCTTCACCGGCTCGCCCGCGGTAGGCCGGCAGGTCATGCGCAACTGCAGCGAGAACCTCACCCCCGTGACCCTCGAACTCGGTGGCAAGTCCCCGACACTGGTGGCCCCCGATTACCCCTTGCGCAAAGCAGCCGACACCATCCTCTGGGGCAAGTGCCTCAATGCCGGGCAGACCTGCGTCGCCCCGGACTATCTGTTCCTGCCAGCCGGCAGCGAAGAGGCGTTCATCGAGCATGCGAGTGCGGCGGTCAGCCGTCATTACCCGGTACCGCTGGCCGACAACCCCGACTACACCTGCATGATCAACCCGCGCCAGATGGCACGGGTCGAAGCCCTGCTGGCCGATGCCCGCGACAAGGGCGCGCGGGTCGTCGCCCTGGCCGACGCCGAAGGCGCCCGCCGGGTCGGCAAGCTGGCGCCGCACCTGGTGTTCGACGTGCGCGACGACATGCTCATCATGCAGGAGGAGATCTTCGGGCCGGTGCTGCCGGTGCTCGGTTATCGCCGGCTGGAAGAGGCGGTGGACTACATCAACGCCCACGAACGGCCGCTGGCCTTGTACCTGTTCGATGAGGACCAGGGGCGTGTCGAGACGCTGTTGCGGCAGACGATCTCCGGCGGCGTCTCGGTCAACAGCGTGATGCTGCACGTGCTCCAGGAGAACCTGCCATTCGGTGGCGTTGGCCACTCGGGGCTGGGCCACTATCACGCCGAAGAGGGTTTCCAGACATTCAGCAAGATGCGGCCGATCTTCTATCAAGCCAAACGCAACGGCAGCTTCCTGCTCAAACCGCCTTACGGTCGCCTCACCCAGGCGCTGCTGCGTCTGATGCTGCGCTGAGGCTCGGTGTGCTGGGCGGGCATGACGAAGTCGCTCCGCGTTGACGCTGCTCCCATGCTCGTCATGCCCTTTTTGGCGCCCTTCGGGGCGCCTTTTTTTTCCACGGTGCTGCCTCAGGGGTAGGCTGGTGGAGCTTTCACGCAGGACGCCACCGCCGGATTGCTCGTTGGGCGGTGGCGACGTGGGGCCTGAACGATATCAGCCCTGGGCGACCCACTCGGCGCCGCGCTCGCCGATCATGATCGCGGCGGCATTGGTGTTGCCGCCGACCAGCGTTGGCATGATCGAGGCGTCGATCACACGCAGGCCATCGATGCCGTGAACCCGCAGCTGGCTGTCGACCACGGCCATGTCGTCCTGGCCCATCTTGCAGGTACCGACCGGGTGGTAGATGGTGTCGGTGCGTTTGCGCAGGATCTCGACCAGCTGTTCATCGCTGTGCAGGCCGGCGCTGTAGAAGTCGCGCAGGCCGAAGCTGGCCATCGGTGTCTGGGCGATGATCTCGCGGGTCATGCGGTACCCCTTGAGCAGGGTCTCGACGTCGTCGTCGTGGTCCAGCAGGTTCGGGTCGATGCGCGGGGCGACACGCGAGTCCGGTGAAGCCAGGCCCACGCTGCCGATGCTCTTGGGGCGCAACACGCAGACGTGACAGCTGAAGCCGTGGCCCCAGTGCAGCTTACGGTTGTGGTCATCGACCGTGCCGATCACCGAGTGCAGCTGGATATCCGGTCGAGCGAGGGTCGCGTCGGTCTTCAGGAATGCACCGGCTTCGGCGCAGTTGCTGGACAAAGGGCCGCGACGGTGGCGCAGGTAATCATAGGTCGCCTTGCCCATCTTCAGGCTGCCCGCCAGGGACACGCCAAGCAGCGAGGTATCGCTGCTCTTGTAGCACAGCACCACATCGGGGTGATCGCGCAGGTTCTGGCCCACCCCCGGCAGCTCATGCCTGACGGCGATACCCTGGGGTTCGAGCTCGGCTCGCGGGCCGATCCCCGAGAGCATCAGCAGATGCGGGCTGCCGAAGGACCCTGCGGCCAGCAGCACTTCCTTGCGCGCCTTCAGGTGTACCCGAGTTCCCTTGATCAGCGCCTGCACGCCAGTGGCGCGTTCGCCCTGGAGCACGATGCTTTCGACATGGGTGTTGGTCAGCACCGTGAGGTTACGGCGCTGGCGCACCGGTTTCAGGAATGCGGTGGCCGTGCTCCAGCGCCGGCCATCGCGGATGGTCACGTCGTAATAGCCGACACCCTCTTGCCGGGCACCGTTGAAGTCTTCGTTGAAAACGTGTCCTGCACGCAGGGCCGACTCGACGAAGGCTTCGGTGACGACATGGCGATGCGCGGGGCCGACGTAAAGCTCGCCTTCGCCGCCGTGGTAGTCGTTGTCACCGCCATGGTGCATCTCGCTCTTGCGAAAGTAGGGCAGCACATCGTCGAACGACCAGCCTTCGTTACCCAGCGCGTGCCAGTCGTTGTAATCGTCGTGATGGCCGCGGATGTAGATCATGCCATTGATCGAGCTGCTGCCGCCCAGCACCTTGCCGCGAGGCTGGTAGCCATGGCGACCGCCCAGGCCTCGCTGCGCAGTGGTCTTGAACGCCCAGTTGACATGCCGTGTCGGCAGGATCGCGGCCATGCCGACGGGGGTGTGGATCAGCGGCGAGCGGTCTTCCGGGCCCGCTTCGATCAGGCCCACGGTGACGCCGGGGTCGGCGCTCAGGCGATTGGCAAGGACGCAGCCGGCGGAGCCTGCGCCTACGATCAGGTAGTCGAATTCCATCTTGTTGTTCTCGAGTGGGTGGCAAGGTAGAGGAGGCGAGCGGGCGGGCTAGCCGTCCCAGGCGGTGTACTGGTTGACGAAACGGGTAATGTTGCGTTGCGCCGCCTGGGCCTGAGGCAGGGCGGCGATCATCTGGAACACATGGGGCAGGCGCTTCCAGATCTCCAGGTGAACCGGCACGCCGGCCGCCGAGGCCTTGGCGGCGGCGCGCACCGAGTCATCCAGCAACATCTCGGTGCTGCCTACCTGGAACAGCAGCGGCGGCAGGCCATCGAAGCGGCCGAACAGCGGCGATACTGCCGGCTGCCCGTGGGATTCGGCCGGGGCATAGAAGCCGCGAATGCCGATGGCGAAGGCCGGGGTGAAGATCGGATCATGGCGCGCATTGTCCAAGGCACTCGCGCCGCTGAGGGTGAAGTCGAGAAACGGCGAGAGCAGCACGGCGCAGCTCGGCAGCGGAGTGTCTTCGTCCCGTAGCCGTTGCAGCAGCGCAAGCGCCAGGTTGCCACCGGCGGAGTCGCCGGCGACGACGATGTCGCTGGCCTTGAAGCCCTGTCCCTGCAACCAGCGGTAGGCGTCGAGCGCTTCGTGAAGCGCGGTTGGGAATGGGTGCTCGGGGGCCAGGCGGTAGTCCAGCATCAGTGCCCGGGTCTTCAGTGGCCGGCACCAGCTCGCGACCATCGCGGCGTAGACCTGCGGGGTGTAGGCAACGAAGGCGCCGCCATGGATGTACAGCAATACCCGTTCAGGCCGGCAATGGGCCGGCGTCAGCCATTGGGCGGCGACGCCATTGCAGTTCACGTCGGCGCGGTGTACATCGGTCGGGAATGTCTTGGGCGCCTGGCCATCGAGCCGTTCGAACTGCCGGCGCAGCTTGCCGATGTCGATGCGCAGGCCATGGCTGGACTTCACCAGCAGGCGCAAGGCCAGGTTGAGCAGGCGGTTCTTCCAGCGGCCCTCGGCTGGGTCGATTTCGCGGGTATGAAGCTGCGCGTTCATGACACCACCTCGTGCTGGCTGGGGGTAGGCCAGTGGTAATCGTGCAACTGTTCGCGCAGCAGCACCTTGCTGACCTTGCCGGTTGCGGTGTGCGGCAATGCCTCGATGAACACCACATCGTCGGGGTAACAGAACCGCGCGACCTTGCCGGCGTAATGGGCCAGCAACGCTTCGCGGCTCACGGCCTGGCCGGGTTTGAGCACCACAACCAGCAATGGGCGCTCGTCCCACTTCGGGTGGGCGATA
This sequence comes from Diploscapter pachys, assembly GCA_002287525.1. Taxonomy (NCBI): domain Eukaryota; kingdom Metazoa; phylum Nematoda; class Chromadorea; order Rhabditida; family Rhabditidae; genus Diploscapter; species Diploscapter pachys. The sequence goes on along the minus strand of LIAE01008799.1, from coordinate 7,839 downwards.
CCCAGCACGGCGGCTTCGGCGACCGCAGGGTGGGCCATGGCGATGTTTTCCAGGTCGATCGAGCTGATCCACTCGCCACCGGACTTGATCACATCCTTGGCGCGGTCGGTGATCTGCATGAAGCCGTCAGGGTCGAGGGTGGCGACATCCCCGGTGGGGAACCAGCCATCGACCAACGGGCTGGCCTCGATGCCGAAGTACCGCTCGATCACCCAGTGGCCACGCACCAGCAAGGCGCCTGTGGTCTTGCCGTCACGCAGCAGCTCGTTGCCATGCTCGTCCACGATTTTCAGGTCCGTGCCGAAAGGCGGTCGCCCCTGCTTTACGCCGATGGCGAAGCGAGCTTCGTCTTCCAGGTCGAGGTGCGAGGCCTTGGGCGTGTTCACCGTGCCCATCGGCGACAGCTCGGTCATGCCCCAGGCGTGTTGCAGGCAGATGCCGAACTCCTCTTGGTAACTGCGCATCATCGCCGGTGGGCAGGCGGCGCCACCGACGATCATGCGGCGCAAGCGGGGAAGGCGGCTCCCGTATTGGCGCATATGCTGCTGCAGGCTCAGCCACACGGTGGGCACGCCAGCGGAGAAAGTGACGCGCTCGCGCTCGAAGAGTGCGAACAGGCTCTCGCCGTCCAGGCAGGCGCCTGGAAACACCAGCTTGGCGCCCACCAGTGGTGCGGAATAGGGCAAGCCCCAGGCGTTGACGTGGAACATGGGGACCACCGGGGCGACGACCTCGCAGGCAGACAATGCCAGCGCGTCCGGAAGGGCGCTGGCCAGTGCATGCAGCAAAGTAGCGCGATGTGAATAGAGCACCCCTTTGGGGTTGCCGGTGGTTCCCGAGGTGTAGCACAGCGCCGCCGCCGTATGCTCATCCAGCACGGGCCAGGCGAAGTCCGCCGACTCCGCCTCCAGGAGCTGTTCGTAGCACAGCAGGTTGGCGATCTGCATGGCTGGCATGTGCGCAAGGTCGGTCATAGCCACCCAGTGCCTGACGCCCGGGCAATCCGCTGCGATGGCCTCGACCAGCGCAGCGAAGCCAAGGTCGAAGCACACGACCTCGTCCTTGGCGTCATTGATGATCCAGGCCACCTGTTCGGGGAACAGCCGGGGGTTGATGGTATGGGTGATCGCGCCGGTGCCCGATATTGCGTAGTAAAGCTCGAAATGCCGGTAGCCATTCCAGGCCAGGGTGCCCACGCGACTGCCGGGCCCGGTGCCGAGGCGTAACAGCGCGTGGGCGGCCTGCCTGGCCCGTCGGTGCGCGTCGGCATAGGTATAGCGATGAACGGGACCTTCAAGGGTGCAGGAGACTATTTCCGTATCGCCGTGATAGCGCTCGGCATGTTCGAGCAGCGAAGGGGTGGTCAGCGGCAGCGTCATCATTTGGCCTTGCATCGGGTTCTACCTTTCTTGTTGTCATGCCCCGGCCACGCTGGTCGTAGCCAGGTGGACGGGAACGGGGTGTGGTCAACCGGTGACGCGGGAAGGTCGTGGGGCAGGGATTTCCCGTGTGCTCTGGAGGAAGGCCAGGCGCGGATCTTCGACGGGATCCTTGAGCAGCATCTTCTTGTCGCGGCCGTAGTGCATGAAGACGAACCACGGGTAGGCCTTGCCCTGGCGCGGGAGAAACTGCTGGTCGCGCTGGATGTAGCCGGACTTCATCGAGTTCATGATCCCGTCGTCCAATGCGTTGCAGGCATCGTCGCGGGGAGTCACGACATCGAAGTCGTGCTCGTCCATGTAGTGGAAAAGCCGGCACAGGTATTTGGCCGCCAGGCCGACCTTGAGGGTCCAGGAAACGTTGGTGTAGCCGAATATCCAGGCCATGTTCGGCAGGTTTTCCAGGAGCACGCCCTTGTAGGTCATCTGCTCGCCGATCGGATAGGGGGTGCCGTCCACCGACACGATCATCCCGCCCAATACCTGGAGCCTGAGCCCGGTCGCCGTGATGATGATGTCGGCCGGCAAGTGCTTGCCGGACTTGAGCACAATGCCGCTTTCGCTGAAGCGCTCGATGTGATCGGTTTCGATCGAGGCGCGGCCACTACGGATGGCTTTGAACAGGTCGCCATCGGGCACCGCGCACAGGCGCTCGTCCCACGGCATGTAGTGGGGGGTGAAGTGGCGCATGTCGGCGTCGGGGCCGACCTGGCGACGGACGTGCGAAAGGATGATCCTGCGCATCAGCCGCGGCCATTGCCGGCAGGCGATATAGGCCGCCCGATACAGCACGATATTGCGCTTGCGGGCCAGGCCATAGGCCCAGCGGGCGGGCATGATGCGCGAGAGCGTGGCCGTCAATGTGTCGGTGGAAGGCAGCGAGTAGATATACGACGGGGAGCGCTGCAGCATGGTGATATGCCCGGTTTTGTCGGCCATGGCCGGTATCAGCGTGGCCGCGGTGGCACCGCTGCCGATCACCACGACGTGCTTGCCGGTGTAGTCCAGGTCCTCAGGCCAGTGCTGCGGATGGACCCGCACCCCTTTGAACGCCTCCTCGCCGGGAAAGCTCGGCAGGAAACCTGCGTCGTGGTTGTAGTAGCCGGTGCAGCACAGCAGGAACTTGCAGCTGTATTGCCGCACCGTTGCGCTGGCCTCATGCACGGCGCTGACCTGCCACAGGCGTTGCTGGCTGCACCAGTTGGCGCCGGTGATCTTCACGCCGTAATGGATCTTCTTGTCCAGGCCATGCTGCCTGGCCGTGTCCTGGATGTACCGCCGGATCGAGGCGCCGTCGGCGAGCACCTTGGGGCTTCGCCACAAGCGGAACTTGTAGCCGTAGCTGAGCATGTCCGAATCGGAACGGATGCCTGGGTAACGGAACAGGTCCCAGGTGCCGCCCATGCAGGCGCGCCGCTCGAGGATCGCCATGCTGCGCTCAGGGAACTCCTGCGCCAGCTGGCAGGCGGTACCAATGCCTGACAGGCCAGCGCCGATGATCAAGGTGTCGAAATGTTGATGGTTCATGAGGTCTCCGGGCCTGGCGGCCCAGGCTTGTACTTGTTGTTATGGCGGACTGTAGAACGAGGAATAAGTTTACGCAACAGATGTTATGTTTAGTGTCGAATCAACCCCGCTCAGGTCCTCCGGTCGCTGCGGCACAACTCCTTACGGATAGTGATTCACGATCGCCGCCCGGTTGAAAACAGGCATCTCTCTAGTCAGCGAACGCTCGGTGCGAGCCCTGCGATGTAGTGCGCCAGGGCCTCGAGTTCTTCCTCGGAAAGGACGGCGGCGGTAGCGTTCATGGCGCCGCTGGGATCGCTGCGCTGGCCTTGCTTGAACGCCTTGAGCTGCTCCAGCAGGTAGGCCTGGCCTTGGCCGGCCAGACGCGGCGCCACCGGGCTGCCGGACAGCGTCTCGCCATGGCATGCGGTGCAGCCCCGCGTAGTGGCACTGGCGTGGCCGCGGGCACGCATGGCGTCATCGGAGGCCGGTGCGTCGGTCACCCGCGGAACCTGACGGGCGAAGTATTCGGCCAAGGCCTTGATCCGTTCATCGCTCAGGGCGGCCGCCAGCGGCTGCATCTGCGCGCTGTGTCGCGTGCCCTGGGCAAACGCCTGAAGCTGCGCCTGGATATACGCTGCCGGCTGCCCAGCGAGCGCCGGGTAGAGGCTGTTATGCGGTTGCCCGCGAGCGCCATGGCAAAGCGAGCAGGCATCCTGCGGTTGCGGCCAGGCGCCGCCATTGGCCTCATAGCTGGCGTAATGCTGATCGAGGGCGTTCATGAACCTGTAGCCTGCGAGCAGCTCCGGGCCCTGGAAGGCCGTGACCCCAAGCAAGCCTGCGACAAGCATTGCACTGCCCAGCAGCAGGGTGCGCCTTTTCATGCGTGCCTCCGGGTGCCGGCAAGTGCCTGCAGGGCTTCGAGCGCCGCGCGGTGACCGGCGCGTACCGCGCCGTCCATGCTGCTGGCCCACAAGTCCGCGGTCTCGGTGCCCGACCAGATCAAGCGCCCGACAGCAGGCTTGAGATAGCGCCCCCAGCGGGTCAGGAAGCCGGGGGGAATGGAGCCGACGCAGGTCAAGGTCCAGGGGTCGACCTTGGCCCAGTCGTGATCGTGGAACTGCGTGACGTCGAGAGCTTCCTCGCCCAGGGCCTTGGCGTAGATGCTCGCGAGAGTGCGTGCGGCCTGCCCAGGGTCATCGCTGAGCTGCGCGCTGCGCACGAAGCCCATCAAGATGCCGACGCTGCCGTCTGGCGGTGAGTTGTCGCAGGACAGAATCAGCGGCCCGTCGGCCTGGATGACTTGGCCGTTGAGCCCTTTGTCCCGCCAGAAGGGGCGCGCATAGACATGCACGGTCTTGCGCATGGGCGCCGAGGACGGCCACAGGCGTTGCAACTGGGCACGGCCATCGGGCAGTGGCGGGTCGAAGACGATCTGGTTGCACAGCGCCGGATGCAGGGCGGCGATGACCTGGCGTGCGCGGATGAGCCCCTGGTCGGTGTGGATCTCGACGATGTCCTGGTCCCAGCCGACGATCCGGCGCACCGGGCTGGACAGTTTCACCCGATCGCCCAGCGCCTGCGCCATGCGTGTGCACAGCACCTGTGAGCCGCCTATGAAGCGGGTCTCCTGGGCGCCGCCCTTGAAACCCTCGAGCTTTGCCATGCTGCAGTCGGCGGAGTTGATGAGGGAGAGGTAGTGCAGCAGGGACAGGCTGGAGGGTGGCGTGCCGGTGGTCAGGCCGATGGAAGTGTCGAAGGTCAGCCGGCTGGTGTTGTCGATACCCTGACTCGCCAGCCATTGGCCCACCGACAGCTTGTCGAGTGCCTCGGCGTCCGCTGCGGTCCAGGGTTCTTTGCCAGGTACCCGGCGCGACAGCTGGTTGAGCTTTTCGGTCGCCGGGTGATGGGCGCCCTGGCCGCTGCTCAAGTCTTCCTCGTAGCGGGCTTCACCGACCAGGTAGACATTGCGCCCTTGGTAGTAGGTGGGGAAGGTTTCGACATCGAGCTCGCGTGCCAGGTCGAAGATCGCGGTCTGGCCTGGCCCGATCCATTCCCCGCCGGCTTCGGAGATCACACCATTGCCAAGCGGGTGGTTGTAGGTGCGTCCGCCCACGCGGTCCCGCGCTTCCAGCACGGTGAAGGACATGCACCCGGCGCGTTGCAGGTCACGGGCCGCAGTCAGCCCGGCCAGCCCGGCACCAATGATCACCACGTCCAGCACCTGCTCGGGTTCTGCTCGCAAGGCTTGCGCCATGGCCCGTCCGCTGAGGGCGGCACCGCCGATCAAGGTGGCGCTGGCAAGTGCTTGCACGAGCAAGCGCCGCTGCCGCGCCGACAATGGCAGTTCTGTGTTTTCCTGATCCATCTGCACCTCGGCCAACCTGTTCTTGTATTTAGATAACCTTAGTTATGTAAAATACTACTGCGCTCTTTCGGCAAAGGGAATACCCCCTGAACGGCGCTTGGTCAGGTTGGCTGGAGTCGCTGGAAGGAAGTTCGCGGGGAGCGGGCAGCGCTCTTGAGATCGAGCGCTGCGAAGCTGTCGTCAGGCAGTCTGTTGCCAGAACACGCTGGGTTACTGGGCTTTGGCCCGGCTCTTGCCCGTGGCTTTCGCGACCTTGGGCGGGGAGATGAGCAGGATCAGCGCGTCGAGCAGCGCCTGGCCACGCTTGGCACTGAACCGCTCCGGCTCGATGGGCATCATCATCAGCCAGCCGTCGCAGATGGTGCTGATCTGGTCGGCCAGCACATCGGCCGGAATATCGTCGCGGATCTTGCCCTGGGCCTGCCCTTGTTCGATCACCACGGTGAACACCTGGCGGAACTTCGCGTAGCGCTGCCTGATGATGTCGGCGAACACCGGTTCATGGCGGGCGTGGGCGAGCAATTGCAACCACGAGAGCCACATGGTCGATTCGTCGAAGTTGACCCATTGCAGCCATTGTCGAAGCAGTGAGGCGATGTCGAGGGAGGCCTGGTTGGTGGCCAGCAGCAGGTCGACCTGGTCGAACAGGCTCTGTGCGACCTCGCCGATCATGTCTTCCTTGTTGGCGAAGTAGTAGGTCACCGCGCCCGTGGTACAGCCAGCCTGTTTGGCAACCTTGCGCATCGAGGCCCCGGCATAGCCATCCTGCGCGATCACCGTGATCGCGGCCTCCAGCAGTTCCGCACGCTTTGCGTCGCGGTCACCGACAGGCCTGCCGCGACGGGCAACGGTTTCCGGCGCGCTGCTGTCTGCGCGTGAAGGGGCGGCTGTGGGGCGGGCTTTGGTCTCAGGCATGGGCGCTCAGAACTGTCGAGGTCGGTTAAAGGGGCGGTCACGGGTGTCGATGCGGGTGCAAAGGCCCCAGCATAGAGAACTTGCGTGAATAAAACATCCCGCCCCGGCGCAGCGTTCCAACCTGCGCACGCCCCGCTCAGGCGTCGCCGCACCCCGCGACTGCCACTGCGCGAATCTCGACCCTCAGCGGCTCCAGTGCCAGCTGGCTGATACCCACTGCCGTCCATGACGGATAGCGCGCCGGAAAGTACACATCCTTCACCTGGGCAAACGCTGCCATGTCGGCTTGCAGGTGGGTATGAAAGGTCGTCAGCTCGACCACGTCCGCCAGGCTCGCACCGGCTGTCTCGAGGACCAGCTTCAGCGACTGGAAGGCCAGGTGAGACTGCTCGACGATACCCTGCGCAGGTTGCATGGCCGCGTCGACGCCCACTTGCCCCGAGACCCAGATCAGGTCACCCACGCGGGTGGCCTGGGAAAAGTGGAAATTGTCGTAGTAAGCCTGGGTCGCAGCTGGATTGATGGCCTGACGCTTGAGCGGTTTCGCATTCATCGAGGAACTCCTGTCAGACCACTTGGCGGAAGGTGGGGTGGCGGAACGGGGCGCCCGCGACCAGGTGTTCGAGCTCTGTGCTGAACAGCACGCCTTGCGGGGGGTAACCGGCATCGCTGTGTGCCGGGAGTGGGCTGAAGGTGGCGTCGTCGCCGAAGAAACGGAACACGAATGTCCGTCGGCTTGGGAAGTCCTCGTCCACGGGTGCGCCGCCATGCAAGGAGCCCGGGTGCAGCAGCACCACATCGCCAGGCTCCGTGGCCCAGGACAGGATGTCGTAGGCCTGCGGGTCTTCCCGGCGTAACGCCTCGATATCCGGCAGGCGGGGCAGGGCGCCATTGCCGTGCAGTGGCTGGGTCGGGTCATCCGGGTTGGTGAAGGTCGTGCCGTCATAGCGCGGCCCACGATGGGAGCCACGGATGATTTCCAGGGCGTTGCGCTTGGGTACGGCATCGAAGCTGATCCAGGCGTTGCCCCAGTGGTGGCCGGCCCAGGGCAGGTAGGAGGTGTCCTGATGCCATAGCGTCCGGGCGCCCTGGCCCCCGGCCTTGAGGAAAACCTCCTCGGCGAAGTACCAGACATTCCGCGAGCCCCAGAGATTTGCGAACAACGACCCCAGTGGCAGCTCCGCCACGAGCGCCTCAAGGCGCTCCTTGGCCAACGGGTTGGCGTTGTCGACGTGGGATTGTTGGATCGTCCCGGCGAACATGCGGGTGGCATGCGGGCCATGGTTGAGCACGGCCCAGTCGTAGGCTTCCCGGCAACGCGACAACTGCTCCGGGTTCAGAAGCCCCTTGATCAACACCGCTCCGTCTTCGTGATAAGCCTTGCTCAGTGTGTCTTGCATGACCGTTCTCCTGGTGAGTTGAGCGCAGGTGAACGTGAGCCTAGCAAGCGAATTTAAAATACGCAACGATCGTTATTTAAATTGCCTCGATCTGTTTGCCGTGATGTGAGCAGTGGAGACCGCAGCAGGTGCTTTTCCTTCGAGTGCTACTCCACAGTCTCCGCCAGCCCCTGGTCCTCACCCAGGAACCCACCGCTCTGATGCCGCCACA
>LIAE01008798.1:0-16871 GCA_002287525.1 Diploscapter pachys | reverse complement strand
TGCAAATACCCAGAGTTGTTTGGCCTGTGTTGCTTGATTATCACAGTTGGCAAGCGTTTTTGAGCAGATCTAAGGAGTATCTGAGTCAGACTCAAAAATGTACAGAGGATAGGTCGCATGACCATTCTGACTCAAACCCTCTCTAGATCTGATTTTGAGATGAATTAGCATTTTGTAGTGGCTGCATAGCATAGATGTCAATAGAATCTAGTCCTTAGTGTTCACTTTTGTCAGAAGCACCCATGTAAATGCTCTCCGCCACTTTCCAATAGCCTCCATTCGTTTTGCCCTCAGTTTCAATCGCCTACAAGGATTAAGCACATATTTTGTTCACTTAATCACTCGCACAAATTTTCAGATTTGGAAAAAAGTTGATTTAGGAAAACATATCGGAAGGAGAAGGACCGTGTATAGTTCAGGAAAAGTTTTCACAATTGAAAGCTTTTATCGAGCTACAAATTTATGGAAGTTGGCTAATGATTCTCTGCCATAATCTGCTAATTTTTCATTTGCACATTTGACACGCAACAAAACAAATTTATTCATAAAAATACGAATTTCGAAAAGGCAAGATTGTAGACCAGAATGGGTGAAAAGTTACCCGGGTAAAATCCAATGCGAGGAAGACTAGACAACTTAGCTTGGCGTGTTTTAGAATACCAATTGATATCTTTCAAATAAACCGATGCTGGGACCATATTTGTAAAGCCATTAAGTTCACTTGGGATAAGTCATGAATATGCGCGCAGAAATCCAGAAGAGTGACAATTACGCGGATCATTATCAATTTGTTTACATTGGTCTCTTCTGTTTTCAGACACACATAACTTATATTATCAGAAAACCCAATTCTATCAAATTATCCTGCCCAACATGTTGTTAAGTGATTAATCATATCATTTTCATCTAGAATCTTTGACCAAGGCACTTGGACTAGAGCAGATCATCAGAAGGAAGATACCGGTAAAGAGAAGTAAGAATGTTATAGACATATGCACAAAGTAAAAAAATGAAAATAAAAGGAAAAGGCTCGATTTGGTCGATAAAGTCTATGCATTTGATAATACAAGAGTTGGTGTCTCGCCACTTGAGCTCAATATTCATCAGTGTCCACGGCTACGCCAATGGGATGCTCGTTCTCGTCAGCATTGGCATTGGCAAGCGCATGAGTCGGAACCTCGGGAAGCATCGGAGCTTCCAAAGGAACGAAGAATTCTGAAACCATAAAGATAGGTTATCACTCTCGAGAAGGGCATCAGAATTACCTGTGGTTGGAGCAGGCGTATGAGTCGGAACCTCAGGAAGCATCGGAGCTTCGCCATCTACCTGAGCCACAGGTTCCTCATTGCCGTTGAGTAGAGCATCAAGTTCTCTATTAAGCGACTCATCCTCGCTTAAACGGCATTGATCAAAATTTGCGCCGATCTCCTAAATTATTAATATTTTAAATTCATAACATCTTTGAACGACATACTTCAAGACGCTCAGCGTTTTTATCTGCGTCGTTGATGACTTTCTCGACGTTGGTCTTCAAGAACTAAAATATGTCGGAATAAAATTTATATTCATTGTTTGCAATGATTTGCCAAAGATAATTTTCCTTTCGAAATCCATCATAATTAGATGCATATAATATTTCTCTAGTATTTTATTCGGATCGACTACAGCCAATTTATGTCATTATGTGTTAAGAAATACCTTTGTAGTTCTTTTCAGAGCTCGATTTCCCTTCTCCATTACCTCAACGGTTTCGAGATCCACTTTCGCTATGCTCATATCAGATCTCTAAAATTCAAAATTTTCCGAATTCTGGAATTTTAATGTAATTTTATTTACTTGAGTTTCCAGCTCTTCGAGTTTTTTGCGAATGTGCTCAATCTCATTTTTTCGGAGTGCCATTTTCTGCACATAGTCTTCCTCTCTGAAACGTAGAAGTACAATTAACTTATAATTTTTTTGCACTTTAGAATATATCAATTTATAAGTTAATAGGCAACAAATTACGATTTGTAATATATCACAAATACTTACGAGATGCGTCCTTCTCTCAGCTGATTCTGGGCTTGAGCGTCTTGTTCGAGAAGCTTGGCCATTTTTTCATTGAGTTTGTTCTCTGTCTTGATGATTTCCTATAATCATAAAATTTCCAAATTATTCAAAACGAAAATTATTTGCTGTTTTTTACTAGTAAAAATTGCTGGTTGAAAATTTTCATTATCATTTTGGGATGTATAGAACTTGAATAGAATAGGCACATTTCAAATCGTCTTTTATAAGTAGAAAATGAAATAATCACAACTTTGATCTATATGATTATGGATGCCTTTATATCGATTCGACAATCTGATATTGGCGATCTTAAGTGGCAAACTAATTTGTACTTACTTCAAGTGCTTTGTCAAGATCTGCAGATGACGACTTTCGGGCCATTTGCTTCTGAATTTTTGAAATCCTTTTCCCCATTGATAGATGTTTGCAGATTTCAGAAGCCGGCTTCAGATCTGAAAATCGGACGTTCACGGCTTCAAATCTATTCGTAGACATAAAAATCGTTCAAATAACGTTCAAATCAATTGAGAAATGATGAAAAAATCAAATAGATAAGGAATGTTGTTAATCTAATTGAAATGCTGTTGAGTTGAAAGATTTTTAGAGAAAAAAATTAATTAAAATCTCAAAATTGAGCCAAAAACCGCCATTATTTTCTCGGTTAGCAAGAAAAGCCTAAAAATTTGCCTTTTTTTTTACTCTCCTCCCTCTTCGCTCTCCTCCTTCTCAATAGTCTCTGATAGTATCTGTTAGTTTCTCATAGTCTGCACACCCCAGAGGCGGGTCAATATATTGATTAGACATCTCAAGATCGTATCATACCTTTCGAATTCGTTGGGAATTCTGGAAATTTTCCATATTTTTCTGCTTTTCTCTTAATTTCTCTAAGCTCTCTCCTTCTCGGTAGTCTCTCATAGTCTGTACGCCCCAGAGGGGACCAATATTGATTGGACATCATCAAGGTCGCAGTGCCTTTCTAGCTTCTTGCTTCCCTGGGACTCTGACTTGGAAGCGAGTCGTAGAGACTGGCAAGTAAAATATTGGAATTTCATGGTTCAGATTTTGATTCGGAGTTTTAAACTATTAACTACAGATTGGATACATTGATATGAATTCGAGAAAATTTAAAGCTTAATATTTTCTTTGTGAATATCGACTGTTAGTATTGATAGGTTCATCCAAAAAGTGAGTGCAATATGAGGTAGTCATTTTTTATTTTAAGCCAACGAGAGAAAATAAGATGTTGAAATAAGGGAAACAATTTTTCGCTTTCTTTTTCTCTGAAATCGCATCTACTCTTTGAATATGGACCAAGCAATAGCGGTACTTTACACATGTACATGTAATCCTCACCAAAAACTTTATCATCAAGAATGGCATTGAGCAAAGACATCGGGATGGAAATGAAATAAGATAAGAGAATCCGGAAAGCGTTCAAGATGCAGAAACACTAAAAACGTTGCTTGGCTTGTTTTAGGCTGTCCTGACTGACATTGTTATAATGAACAATCATATCATATTATCTAAAATCCTATAAAAGCACTTTGGACTAGTAAGATCATTTTAAATTTCACCGGTAATATCGAAAATTTTGACAAGACAAATGGGTTGTATTCTCGAAAATGTTACTCATTGGTGCCCGTTTCAGAAATGCGATTACAGATCATTCTGTTGACGCGTATGGCAAGTTTCACATGATAAGAAGATAAAAGAAATAACAAGATGCTCAAGATAAAATGCAATAAATTATGACGGCTAAATATTTCTAGCACCGCTAAAATAAATTATTGTCGACACTTCCGACATCGAACTTATGGCTCAGGAGCAACGTCGACGCGCGGCGGGGGCACTGGCTCCTCGGGATAGAAGTTTTCCTCACCAACTGGATGTTCGGGAATATCCGGGATGTCTACATCGTTGTTGTCACGGTTTTCTCCGACGAGATTGAGTGAGACAAGTGACTAAACGTGTATTTTGATGAACATGTCGAAATATTTCAAATTATGCCTGATGACGCGATCTTTCTAATCCCTTAAGAGCGTCCTCCATTTCCCTGATGGAATAGATCTGAAAATATTCGTAGAAATGTGAAAAATCCGATTTGTGGATACCTTTCCAAATTTTTTCATAGTTCTATTTCCCTTCTCCAGTAGCTCAACGACTCTGAGATCCATTTTCGCTATATTCATACTAGACCTCTAAAATTCTCGATTTTCAGCATTCTGGAATTTTGATGTAATTTTATCTACCTGAGTTTCCAGTTTCCCGAGATGTTCGCGAATATTGTTAATCTCGTTCTCTCGGAGTGTTTTCTTCTTCTCATAGTCTTCCTCTCTGAAATTCTGAAGCACAATTAATTTATAATTTTTGTATATCAGAATTTATTAATTTATAAGTAAATAGGCAATAAATTAAAGTTTCTAATATGACATAAATACTTACGAGATGCGTCCTTCTCTCAGCTGATTCTGGTCTTGAGTGTCCTGATCGAGAAGCTCGTCAATTTGTTTATTGAGTTCCTTCTCCAACTTGGTGATCTTCTATAATAATTCAATTTTAAAGTTATTTGCTGTTTTTTACTAGTAAAATTGCTCATTGAAAATTTTCATTGTCATTTTGGGATGTATAGAACTTTAATAGAATTGACACATTTAAAATCGTCTTTTATAAGTAGAAAATGAAATAATCACAACTCTGATCTATATGATTATGGATGCCTTTATATCGATTCAACAATCTGATATTGGCGATCTTAAGTGACAAACTAATTTGTACTTACCCTAATTCCTTTGTCGAGATCTGCAGACGACGATTTTCGGGCCATTTTCTTCTGAATTTTCGAGAACGGGTTCCCCATTGATAGATGCCTGCAGCCGTTAGAAGTCGATTTCAGATCTGAAAGATCGCATATTTCGCGGGTCTCAATTTCTGTTTATACGTGTAAAAGGAGCGCAAATACGGTGATTACTACATAGCAAGAGGGATATTTATCGAACGTCACGCGTGAACACAATATCAATGAAAGAAGTTGATAAATGAATGATAATCAGATGAAAATGATATCAGCTCGCCTAAATTTAGGCCAAGATATCATTTTATCCGTATGTCAACTAGAGCATTTGGCAATGGCACCGTCGCCAATTTAAGACGTTTTATACCTCCATGCCCCTTTTTATTTTGCTCTCGCGGCCTCACAACAACCTGTCAAAGAGCATAGGAATAGAAGAAACACATACTGAGTAACTTGTGGGGACCATGAATGATTCTCCTTTCTTTGCGTTCCCTCCTCTCTATGCACTATTTTTCTCGCTCAATTTTTGTTCACATGGAGATAAGGAAGGAAAAGTCGAAAGCAAGGCCTGTAGTGAGAGCAAATTAAAAAAAAAAAAAAACGGAATCGGAACTTCCGCAACAGTCTTGGTCGAAAGGAATATTCGACAAATGTGAATTTCGCATAGAGAAAGTAGATGTATAAATTGAAATAATGAAGTTTACATTTCAAAGTTACGCACTGATTGCATGATCATTTTCGTTGAGAATCAAGTTAATGAGTAAATGAAACTGAAAATTTCAAGATTAAAACTCATTTGTTAAAAAGAAACCTAAATTTAGAAACAAACTCATGAAATGTACAAAGATAAAAAAAAACAATCAAAGAAGACAAGGTTTTGCTAGTTTATCTCTAACGAAGTGGCAAAAAGAATAAAGATAGAAAAATTCTCAGCGAAAAAATTACCGGGCAGTATTGATCAATATCTGCCAGTTTTGCTTTGTTTTACTGGGCGTTAAATCTCTTCATACCGCCTCATAAAACATCCAACTATGAGGCGGTATTGGCCAATACCGTCAGGTAATTTTTCGCGGAGTATTTTATATAGAAATGAATGAATAAACTTTTTTGATTAGTTATTTAAGCATTAAAATTAAAAGCCTTCATAATTTTATTATGCTAATTGTAGATATTTTCAGCGCCGACAAAATCATGTGGTTCGAAAATTCTGAAAGTTTGAAATTTTAATGATTTGTAAGGTGACTCTGGCGAATTTCAGTTTTATTTTGCGTTTTCTATTTTTCGTTCGAATTATTCGGTCCCCCGGATTTTGAAATTCTCCAAAGTTATTATCTATTGTTGATAAGACCGTGAATAGAAATCTTACAAATAGCTCTAAAATTTGATGAATTTAAATGCAAGTGTCAGAATCAAGTCAGTTGTGATCTCCAATAGGATTTCGACAATTTTAGTAATTTCAGAAGAATCTTTTATTAATTTTGAATAAACAATAATTTACAAATCCTATAAAACGATGAAGGTGGTTTCTTGGAAAGATCATCAGATTTTGAGGTAAAAAGAAAACGGATGAACTTTCCAAGAACCTATGAAAGCTTGTCGCTAGATTGCAAATACCCAGAGTTGTTTGGCCTGTGTTGCTTGATTATCACAGTTGGCAAGCGTTTTGAGCAGATCCAGGGAGCATTTGAGTGACTCAAAAATGTACGGAGAATATGTCGCATGACCATTCTGACTAAAGTCCTCCCTAGATCTGATTTTAAGATGAGTTGACATTTTGTAGTAGTTTTTAATAGCATAGATGTCAATAGAATCTAGTCCTTAATGTTCACTTTTGTCAGAAGCACCCATGTAAATGCCCTCTGCCGCTTTCCAATAGCCTCCATTCGTTTTGCCCTCGGTTCCAGCCACCTGCAAGAATTAAACGATATTTTTCACTTAATCACTCGCATAACAATTTTCAGATTTGGAAAAAAGTTAATTTAGGAAAACATTGAAAGGAGATATTAAAAAAATGAATAATCACATCTTTTTCTTAGAATTTATAAAAATAAATCACTTCTCTCTGTCCATTAATAGGCCGACCAAATTGCTGCCCAGAAACGGCCAAATACACTTTGGTGTCGACGTGTTTCAGTTGGATCGCCTAAAGTTGAAAAATGAGTCATTTTTGAGGAATGTATAAACCTCTTCTTCAGTCCACTCCTCACCATCGCACTCGACCTTCCAGTTGTCTCCGGTATCCGAGTCGGATTCGCCTCCGAAACACGAGACTTCCTAAAATGAATTCAGTCAATCAGCTTGAATTTATCAAGTCGGTTTGTATTTTTTACCTTTGGTTAAAAATAAATTTCGACGATTCAGTTGAGAAATGTTGAAAAAGAAAAGAAATGACATTTATTTTAGATACGAAATGTGAAATTTCAGATTTTAAATGGACTTGAAAAGAATGGACTAAAATTGTACCTGATGATACTTAGTGAGGGGCGCATGAAAATGATGGCTGTGCAGGAAGCAGCCAGTGGAGAGATGCTTCAGTCGAATCTTCTGGCCGCATTTGATCGGCTCGCCCCGATTGCATTCCTCGTTCAGGGCTGGAAATTCCAATGTTTAGAATTTTAGTAAAATTCATGCTTTTTTAAGAAAGTGGAATTGAAATTTACAAAAGCTTCAATTTAATAATGCGGTGTTTTTTAAAGTTCACTCGCTTTTCATAAAAGTAAGTGGCATTTACAAAATTGAAAAGATGCGCTTTTTCAAGGGGATTTCCAATGCAATGTCATGCATTTTTGAGTAATCGTGTTTGGGAGTCAAAAAAGACATACCCGGGAAAATCTGCCAATGCGAATTGACGTCGTCCGAGTTTTTCACTGCAGTGATGGACTGCTGACCCGACCCACTGCCGTACTTGACGTCGTGACTGTGTAGCCGAACTCCCTCGTTATTGTTGGCCAACTTGATCACACTCGCACACGTCACTGGGTCATCTAAAATCAAATTCTTAGATTTGTTAAAATCAGATTAGAGATTTCGGATTTTTAAAAATTTTGAACTCGAGTTTTCTAGCGAGTTGAGTTTGAGTTTGATTTTGAATTTCGAAATAACGGAGTCCGATTTAAGATTTTCGTTAACCCTACTAGAACGGAATGATTTATGATTCTGATACCTGCTCGCAGAAATGGCAGAAAGACCAGCAGAAGGGACACGGAGGCACCAAATCGCATCTTTTCAAAGGCTGAAAATGACAGGAATTGTATTCAAAATCGAAGAAAATGCGTATTCAAATGAAAGCTGGACGAAATTTGGAGGTCTAAAAATTGAGCATGTTTCGAAATTTGGAAGAAAGCATTAGTGGATTCGAATTTGAAAAAATCTGAACTTGGAATTTAGAAAATCCAGACTCCACCAAGCCCAGATAAAATGAAACGTAATGCTAAACTTCTATTCGCCCTCTCTTCGACTGATTTTTAACTACGCGCCTCAACGCAGAGTACGCTGTAAATATTCAGTCGTTGTACGGACAGTGGGATGTCTCCACGCACTTCTCACTCGTCTAATTATCGATTTTTCGTTCTTTTATCGATCGATTATTCTAATTTACCCCATTTCAGGGTAGAACGACGGGCTCAAAATGGTGAAGCAGAGAAAGGAGGGAAAGGTCAACCCGAAGTTGAAGATAAAACCGACCCATGGATACGTCAAGAACAAGCACACCTTCAGGGGGTCCAACAACAGTCTGAATCCTCGTGAGTTAGAAAAAATCATAGAAATAAAAATAATAAAATTTTCTGCTGTAAAAATTGTAAAATTCACCCTGAAATGAACAAGTTTATATTGGAAAGGTGGGCAGTCTTTTTGGGGAACTGTTTTAGGATAAGAAGGGAATGGATTTTACGAAAAGAAATGGGGATGGAGGTGGTTTTGTGAAAAATAAAAATACCTTTTAGACCGCCCCCGCGATGCCTCGGACAAGAGCAAGCGCTCGAAAGCCACGATCAATCGGCTGCTCATGTACAAGAACTTCAAGCCGATCAGGTGATTGTGAAATACCTTGAATTTTTGCAAAAGTCGTACCTCTTTCAAAATTTTCAATTTTGAATGAATTCGAAAAATTTTTGAAGAAATGTTCATTTTGACTTATTCAGAAACAAGAAGGGCAAAATCGTGAAGGCGGCCCCGTTCCAGGGATGGCTCAACTCAGGAACAGTCGCTAGAGTCGAGCCCAACAGGAAGTGGTTCGGTAAGGAAAAATTCGGATTAAAATGTTGATTTTTTGTAAATTAGTTTTTCTTCTTGAAATCTACCTGAAAGAAGAAAATAAAATTTTAAAAACCAGCGAAATTATAAAAAGGATGATAATTTTTGGGAAAATTAGTATTTCTCTTCTTTAATTTACCTGAAAGAAGGAAATGAAAATCTACAAAAACTCGAAGGCTTAAAAATGGATAAACTTTAGGCAACACCAGAATCGTCGGCCAGGAAAGTCTGCAGAAGTTTCAGGAGAATCTGGGCAAAGTCATGAACGACCCTTTTCACGTCGTCATGAAACAGACCAAGCTGCCAATTTCTTTGTTGCAGGAGAAGGGGAAGGTCAGATTTTCAAACATTTAATAAAGTTCAGTTTAAAGATCTTTTGATTTTATTATTTTGGAAGAAGAATGATCATTTTTTAGCAAAAGCGGGTCCACGTGACAGACACGGAGAGTTTCGACTACACATTCGGCAAGAAGGCACTCAGGAAGAAGCCCAAGCTCAACGCAAATAGCATCGAGGTAAAAATGAAGAATTTTCAATTTTTGGAAAATTCAGAGCTTTTCTTATAAAAAAATAGTGTTGGAAAATAAGTTCAAAAGATGTCAGTTTTTCTAAATAATTTTTCAAATTATTTTAGGATCTGGTGGCTGATGTTCAAGAAAGGGAAGATAAGTACGAGCCGAACAAGGACAGAGACCTGGAGAAGGAGGAAATCGAGCGATTTGAAAACCCGAATCCCCTATTCAAGGCTGGACAGAGTCATCGAGTCTGGGGAGAGTTGTACAAGGTTTGGAATTTTCCATTTCTGAAATCATAAGTTAAAAAGGTTCATTTTCAAAATGTTCAAGAAAGTTAAATTTTAAGCGTCAAAAATAATAAAAAAGAATAGAACAGAAACTGACAAAGTTGAAATCTGAAAAGATACTAAATGAAAATATGACAAGACAAAGTTTTGCGTATTTTAAAATAGATATGGGTTTAAATATTCTAATTTCAGGTAATCGATTCCTCCGACGTGATCGTGCAAGTGGTGGACGCACGCGATCCCCAAGGCACGCGCTGCAAGCACGTCGAGCAATTCTTGAAGAAGGAGAAGCCCCACAAACACCTCGTCTGCGTCATCAACAAGGTCGATCTCGTGCCCACTTGGGTTACGGTAGGTTTATTGACTTTTTCGAAGAAAGAACTGAAGTAAATGATATGAAAATTGTGTCTTTAAAGATGTGGTTTAGAAATCTCAGATAAGTCTAAGTTATTTTTACATGGAACGAAATTAGCATAAGAGAAAATGGATTTTTGAATTGTAAAAGTTGGCTTATTTCGAAGCAAAAATCATAATAAGAATTTCGAATAAAGTGCTATTCCTGATAATTGGTAAAAAAACGATGAATTTTCAGAGAAAATGGATCTCCGAGCTCTCGAAGGAAATGCCGACAGTTGCCTTCCATGCATCCATTCAAAACTCCTTCGGCAAGGGGGCGCTCATCAATCTGCTCCGACAGTTCGCTAAATTGCACAAGGATAAACAACAGGTACGAATGTTGAATTCAATCATCAAAATCAAGGCTATTCGAATAGTGAACGAGCTTTCTAAAATTCTAAAGACACGCAATCTTTCTCTCTATTCAAATAACCCCCGTTCTTTATACAGTTGCCAATTTTAGCTCCGCCTAATAATTTCGTTGTGTGAATTTTCTAGGATTTTTATCACCTTTCATCTATGATTAGCAATTCCAACGCATTGTTCCTTGTATAACATTGCAAATCCTTTATTTTATTCATCATAATTATTCCTCTCTGTCTTTCTCCTCTCCTTCTTTTCAACTCTTCCTTATTCTTCCTTTCGTTTGCATTGCGCTGTTGAGTCACTGCACTATCTTTTTCGTTCTTTTCTTCTCTATTTTTTCTAAGCTATTTCCCATTTGAACTGTTTTCTTTTCCCAAATTTCCTCCCCTCGTTTTTATGTCATGCTTCAAAATTCAATTCAATTCGACTTTTTTTTATCACATTGTCATTTCACATAATTTTCACGGGCATTGACTTTGTCGTTTTTTCTCTACTTTACTCTAAATTTTCTCTTTTATCCGAATCAATTATGTTAGGAGTTGGCCCGATTTTTAGAAATTCTCGAGACAGAGTCCCTATTTTTTTTTCGAACTCACAATATCTGTGAATAGAATATGATAAATTTCTGATTTTCATGATTATTCTTCCCTAAAAGATAATTCTCATTTGCAGATTAGCGTCGGCTTCATCGGCTACCCTAATGTAGGCAAATCCTCTCTGGTCAATACGCTGAGGAAGAAGAAAGTCTGCAAAACTGCCCCACTGGCAGGGGAGACAAAGGTGAGCAATAGGGAATTGTTTGATCAGGCTAGGGAGCCCATTTTCACGAATTTCCTTACTGGGCATTTTGATCCTTGCTTCCATTTCTGTTTCGGAAATTCAAATTGTCATTTACGCTCAAAAAGTTGTTTGGTGATTGCCAAATAATCATATCATCATGAGAAACGTCGCATGTGTGTCATACAACTCTTGTCTGAAAATGGTCAATAATGAGGAATGGGTAAATGACTCATAAATGAGTACACAGAACGTGTTTATCGTCATTTTCAAAATTCTAAATTGCGTCAAAAAGGAACAACCTATTCGTTGAAATTCATGAAAATTTGCATACGTTTTTCTTTAATTTCTGCAATTGCAAAATTAATATTTTCCAATTGTTAGGCAAAAATATAATCAAGTTAAAATATCGACCCTTCTAATTGCATTAGCTGTTTCTTTTCATCTTTCTTTCCATTTTTGATAATTGTCTGTCTGCCTGTGTTTCTTTGTTCTTTTCGTTTTCCCTTTCCAACGCAAAAAGTCTTGGCAATGCGAACTTTTATTGCGATTGTAAATATGCGTGTGTGCATCACATTTCATCTTTTATCTTTGCCTCTGGAATAATTCGGATTGGAAGAGTGATTGAAGCCCATTTTTTATGGTGACTTGAATATTAAAAAAAAAACTTGAAGAATATTTCGCAAAGGAGGTATTCTTCAAGTTTTTTTCAAAAAATATATATTTTCTTTAAATTGAAATTATTTGTTTATTTTTATTTCAGGTATGGCAATATGTGATGCTGATGCGTCGTATCTACCTGATCGATTGCCCCGGAGTCGTCTATCCGCAAGGCGATACTCAAACCGACATTATCCTAAAAGGAGTGGTGAGTTGAGGCAGCATTAAAATTTCTGAAAAAACAAAGATACAAGAATTTTCTAAAAAATGAAAATATTTTCAGGTTCGAGTTGAGAATGTCAAAGACCCCGAGAATCACATCCAAGGCGTCCTGGACAAGGTCAAGCCTGAGCACCTCGAAAAAACGTACGGCATTTCGGACTGGAAAGACATCGAGGATTTCCTACAGATGATCGCCTTCAAACAGGGCAGACTTCTCAGGGTAGGTCAAAAATTTGTTTGAAAATAAAAACCATCCTGAGAATAAATTATATTCGGAAAAAACAACGCGAAATATGAGGAAAAATAGAAATGGCTATTTTTGAATTTTATAAGTTGACAATTGAAGCAATGAAATTTCAGGGAGGTGAGCCCGATTTGACTGCCGTCGCCAAACAGGTTCTGAACGATTTCCAACGTGCCAAACTGCCCTATTTCGTCCCGCCACCAGGCTGTGAGGAAAGAGCTAAGACGGAGTACAATGAGGTGAGAAAAGCCAACACAAAGTGGCTGGGATTTTGCAACCCACTTCAGATTTTAATGAGCATTCTAGAGGGGAGGATCAATTGTAGTCGAAAAGAAATCTCATCAGACTGCTGAATTTTTAGAATTATATTTTTTCAGCAGAAAAGAAAAACAGAATTTTTCAGGCCCCAATCAACGAACTGGAGGAAGATGAGGATGAACAGGCTGGAGACGACGAAACTGAGGATGGAGAAACTGAAGAGAATGAAGAAGAAGAAGAAGAAAAGAAATCCACTGAGGGAGGAGAGGTACGAATTTTAAAAATAATTTTTAACAAATTCGGTTGAAATTAATTTTTAAAAGGAAAATAAAAATTTTATTCCTCAGAATGACGACGACAATCTGACTGACATCGACTCGACCTGCTCGGGACTGACCGACTTGTCTGGAGTCAGCGACTTGGCTGAGGACCTCGAACAAATCGAGGAGGAAGAGGAGAGAGTCAGAAAGGTTAGAATTCGAATTCAATTTGATTTTTTTTTGGAAAATACTAGTCGAGAAAAGAAAAGAATGGGTATTTTCTGATTTGAAATGTTGATAGAACTTCAAAATACCGCATTCTCTAATTGAAGGACACTCCCCAAATGCCAGAACTACCCATTACCCAACTCAAATCATCTTAGCAAGGGTTTTAGAATGTTCTTCAGAGCATATAGAGATGTAGAGTGGGTTTAGTCTGGATTTTAGGCGATGAGTTATAGTGGTTCGAAAGATTACAATTTTCCGTAAATTAAGGAGCTGAAAGATAGAAGGGCATGCGCCCTTCAATTAAAGTGAATACGATATCTGAATTTCAGGAAGAAGAGGATGAAAAGAAGCAGAAGCAGATGCCGAAAATGACGAAGAGGGGAAGAGGAAAGCGAGCGGGAAAGAAGAACGAAGCCAGGAAGCGAATGGGCAAAACGATCGTCGAGGCGGCTGGAAATAATAAATCGGTCAGTTTTTGTTTTAAAAAAATCAGATTTGTGACTATCTAAACTTGAAAATTATGAGAACAGCAAAAAACTTTCAATTTCAGTCCTCTGAAAACGTGGTGGATTTCACGAACAAGAAAGCCGCGAAGAAGAACAACATGTGGAAAAAGAAGCTGGAGAAGAAAAGAAAAGTCAAACATCAGCAGTGAATTCAAATATTTCTCGTTTTTTCATTCACTTGTTTCGTTATTGTTAATTTTTCGCAAAGTTTTATTTGTTGTTGACTAAAATTTTGATTTGTTTACCTTTCGATTTTCTAATTCATACTAATCATGGTTCGATACCATGCAAATATCTGATTCTTTGAAAATGTGCAAATATGCTAATTTTTGGGTTTTCAGAATACGGGCAAGATGGCCGATGCATCAGTTGCGTGTGAAGGTAAAAAGTTAGGAGCAGGAAAAATAATCGCAACAAAATTTCAGATTTGAAATTCTTCGAGCGCCGTCTTACCGAGGTGATTTCATACATGGGTCCGACTTGCACCAGATGGCGAGGTTGGTAAAAATTAATTTTCGAAAACAAATAAACCTTGAAAAGGTTAAAACAGAATTCAAGAATTTTAAATTAGCTCTTACAGTGGCCCTACTCGTGGTCTCTCTGTTGACTGCGATTTCGGCTTACGATTGGATACAGGATCCAGATCTATCGTCGGTAAATTACTTTTCCTCGAAAATTCGTAGACAGACTTGAGACGTTTTCCGTCGCGAGTATCCCTTATGTGGTGAATTATTCTAGCCAGCTTTGAATTACTATCCTTAATAATGGGGCAACGAGAAACGATGGCGAATGTTTGCAGTGGAAAAGTCCCAAGTCTGTTCGTAAAGCTCAAAATATTCATAACTTTTACAAGAAATGATGGTATTATTGATTGGAGAGAGCGTCGATATTAAAAAAAATTCCGCTGCTATTCGCCTCGTTTCTCGTCTACGCGACTGACTATTTCACTCCAAATTCGAATTCTTATGACTTCATGAATATCGACTTTGCTCTCGATAATCAACGATCAAATGAGAATGAAGAAAAGTAGTCAATATTGCGTGAAACGTTCAAAATGCCAGCTTATCAATCCCCAAATGTTGTTATTATTTTTCATCGAAAAATTGTGTAGGAGTCATTATTTTGTGAATTTTACGATAAGAAATTTATATTTCAAAGAATCACCATTTTTAGTTGCCAATAATGCAAACCCTGCACGCACACCCGTTCTTCTCCATCTCGCTGCCGATCTCCCTCCTCTGCATTTTCCTCTTCGGCATACATCGGCGAGTCGTCGCTCCTGCGATGTAAGCTTTCAAATTTGAAATTTGGTTGAAAATTAAAAAAAAAATAATCGAGGACAAAGTTTAAAAACATTTTAAAATAATATTTTTTCTTTATTGATATAGATTTTCTGTAATCCGGACGCTGAGACATTGTTCACCGCAAATATTCCTTATGTGGTGAATTATTTCAGCCAGTGTTTGTAATTACTATCCTTAATAATGGGATGAGAGATGATGATCGAATTTTTGCGGTGGAAAACGTCCCAGCGTTTGCTCTAATTTGAAAAGTTCGAAAATGAATTAATGAATTAATGTTTGTTTCAGCGTGGCCCGACGATGTAGGGAAGCCCTGGGTTACTTCAGTCTGAGCTGTGACGACAACGGGAAACTGTTCGTGAGCACACTTTGATTCAAGAAGCAGAGAAAACGTTTGAAATTAACAACAATGCTCTCCATTGTCCTCTAGATGAGCCTTTCATATGTGCTCTGCGTCTATAACCTGCGAGACGCACGCATCGAGACTATGGGAAATCAGAGGGAGCAGAGTGCAGAAAGGCAGAGTCACATAGTTAAGGCTAGTAAGTTATAGATGTAGAGTGGCATATACAGAACTCATCTCGGAGACAGTGGAGTGTTTTTGATCCTCTGATAATAATCTGTGTATGATTCGAGGTCTCAATCGCACAATTATGGGTAACTTTCGCTTGTTTGTTAAATTAGAAATTGAGGGATAAGAAGTATCCGTTCGTCTTTGTTACTGTTATTTCTCCTAGAAATTTTATTTACTTTCATCGGTGGCAAGACATATTTTAATTGTTTTTTTTTTTTTTTGAGATTTCGCAAAAATTTTCCTGTTACTGATCTTCATCTGACTGAATTCCATTCAACTTCCATTCTTCTCCAAATTTTCTTTGAGCTTTAATTTAATTAAATTAAAATTTTAATTTGAATTGGATAGAATCGGATAGGAATTTTATGTCACTGAATTTCCCAAAGTTTTTTTTTCTTAAAAAAATTGGTGAATTTGATTAACATTTTTTGTATTATTTTTGACAGAA
The DNA here is from genome assembly GCA_002287525.1 of Diploscapter pachys. Taxonomy (NCBI): domain Eukaryota; kingdom Metazoa; phylum Nematoda; class Chromadorea; order Rhabditida; family Rhabditidae; genus Diploscapter; species Diploscapter pachys. The sequence continues at coordinate 735 of LIAE01008798.1, read as the reverse complement.
ATAGTCGTTCAAAGCGACTGGAATATCTATATTTTTTTTCGATTTTTTATTTGAAATAATTTTCGAATTTTCAGAATACTCAGCTCTCAAATTCTTCTGAAGCGATCAATTAAACAAAGCATGTTAAGGAGCTGAATCTCTTGCAGAAAAGGTAGGAAAAACAGAAAAATCGTGGCATTCTAAAAATTGAAAATATTGAACGAAGAGCGATATTTTAGGTTCTTCAATATTTTGTGCAATTGTAGTATGTCAATCTTTTAAAACTATCTGAAAATTTGAAATGCAAATTGAATTAGTTGCTTTCAGATATTTATAATATTTTCGTTCAAATAAATATCCCCGAAATAATAACTAAAACGACAATTGCTATATGTCGCGATGTCGTAAGCTATCTTTACCCATACTATTTCTCTCTACTTTCACTTTATTCCTTATCTCCAACTATAGCACACGACATGACATATAGTAATTGCCCTAAAACTTGAAGAGAATAATTTGTTAATTTGCAGATATCCATCATTCTTTGAAGCTCGAGTGAGAATATGATGGTCGTTGATGCATCTGGTCTTAAACTAGTCGATTGGAACAAAATGGCCAGCTACATCATCCTCGGTGTCAAGTACTTTTTCCAGTTCTTCATTATTGGTAAGTCATCCTTACAAATAAAACAATTTTTAAAACAGAATCCATGTAATTCTCGACGATCTCAAGGAAGAGGTCGGACCAGAGATTTAA
>LIAE01008796.1:57223-114305 GCA_002287525.1 Diploscapter pachys | reverse complement strand
ATTGCTTCGGCAATTTTGAGCAAGCCCAAATCTAACCCAACGGCCCTCTTTAGGGCCACAATAAAGTTGTTTTTTATTTGAATAAATTTTGTTATTCATTTGTTGTGAATAAAGTTGTTCTTATTTGAAAACTTGTATCTCTTCAACAAAGTTGAAATGGTTGTGTGCATGCTTGATTGGAAATTTTATCTGGCTCATTTTGTTATTTTTATCACCTTCGATTCAATTCTTTCTTCCTTTCTCTGATCTCCTGCACTCTCTCAGCGTCTCCTCCTTTCATTGACCCTTGGACACTTTCCAGCGCGCCAAATTTAGGCGGGAGAGCAAATCTAGCCGAAGAGATATGGAAGAAAAGGGTTACAATTTAAAAATGTTAGAAACGGGTGAAATATACAACTAAAAAAAAACTATACGACAACATGTTAATAAAAATACTGTTCACTGTATCTTCTAAACTTCAAGTTGATTGTAATTGTGAAGTCCTGTATAAATTGAATATCACAGGCAGAAGCGGGCTGGAACTTCCGATTCCGAAACCAGTGTCTTGAAAATATTGAGCTCCGATTCTGATATTGATGCCGGTCAAAAATGATTGGAACTCCGATATTAAAAGTAGAAAATAACCAATTTTCTGAAAATTTTTGAGCATGAAAATAGCATCCTGCCTTCAATTTTGCAATGAAATTCTAGTGTACGATTTGGTATTTCTTCGAAATTTTCTTAACTCGCCAAAAATTTAAAAAAATTCTATTAACATTTCAATAAGGAAATATATTAGAGATTATCAATGCAACTGCCAATTATGTCTTTCACTATTGTGTAGAACGAAAGTTCCAAGACAAAATCAGTTATTTATAGGAGAAATTTTATCCAATAAGCTGATTTTCCTGCGAAAAATTACTAGAGAAATGAATTTTATTCACCTTCACCTGCGGCGGGCTAAATGACGAAGAAGGCGTTCAAATAAAAGTGATCACTCTCCATTGAGAATATAAATTAAAAACTTTATTAGAATTATAATAGACCATTAGCTATAAGAATTTTGAAGCGAAATCCTTCAATTTAGTAAATTAAGAAAAAAAACCCGGGCCCACAAACCGGAAAATTCGATTCCGATACCAATACCGGTGTTTTGAAAAAATTCGATTTTTGTTTCGAGTTTTTCAAAAGTCGATTCCGGCCCACCCCTAGCCTTGTTCCCTTTCTATAATGACAAAATAAAAAATTACAGAGGTGCGAATAGGTAAATTTCAGTTTTTGCCCTTTTAGGATTAATGAAATAATGAAAGCTGATTTTATTGGCAAGAGATTTGCAAATCTTGAAATTTCTCATCTGTATTAGATTGAAATTTGCTGAAGAAATTCATAGATTTCGCGTAAATGAAATTCCATATCACGTCTTGTGGAAGTAAACGATTAATTAGTTGATATTGCTCAATCCATCTACAAATGCATTCAACGCCGTCCCTGAACACATTACCAGCCTAAATATCTTGAATTATTCACTGAAATGTAAACTATCTTAACCCATAGACATATCCTCAATAAAAGTAAGATATTTAGTATACTTACATCAATTGACAAAGATCTGCAACACTTTTCTATTTCGATCAGGTCCTTTCCAATTTTGTCATCCTTACTCTTCAGCCGCTTATTTTCATTTCGCAATCTGATTCTCTCAAGTGCCTTGTTCTTCCTGTGTTTCCGGGAATACAACTTATCAACTTCAAGTTTATACTGAAACTGTTATACTTTATGTAAGAATGCATGTCTAAATTGTAATAAAGATGTGTCTTCCACTTATCATCATAAAATATAGTTTGCCATGATTATGTACTAATTTTATGCTAATTTTTCGATTTTTTTTCGGAGATGGATAAAGAATCCAATTTCTCACTCAAAAATGCATAATTTATCCAGTATCTATGAGTTTTCCCGTATGAATGGCGGTCCCTAGTTTAGTTACAAAATTATATCAAATATGTAATAATTTAATAAAATATAAATTTACCATTTGCTCCTCAATTTTTTTCTTGTCCATCTTTAACTGTTTTAGGCTTTCTTCAATGTCTTTCTAAAATTATATAAAATTCTTTTTAATAGAAGTTTAAAGTTATGGTATTCAAATTTTCGTAAACCTATTTTGTCATTTATGTTTTATCGTTGAAATATTTATTAATGAAAAGATAACTAACGAGGTCATTTAGTAAATCCTCCTCACTCTCCAGGTCGATCTGACTGTTGGTGTCTCGTTCGTCCGATAACAGATAGTCATCAACAAGTAATTTTGTATTGTTATTTATAAAAGAATTTGTTTTGTCGATGCTCCGATTGGTATATTCTTCCAATGTTGAATCGAATTGAGATAAAATATTGTAACGTAATATGTTTAAAGTTCTTTTAATCCAATCCATCTTCAAGCCTGTCTAAAATTATGTGCATTCTCATCTGTGAATGTCTTCTTAAATTTATATTCAAATTTATCCTATTTCTAGCAAATATAATTGAACAGTGAGAACTTACAAAAACATCGAGATGATCTATTTATCAGTATAAATAAGGGTAATTTACATACCTTCTTTTGCATCTCATTATATAAATTAATGGCTTTGACTCTTGATGATGTTTTTATTTCAATCGACTTAAAATTTGCACTATCAAAATGATTACATTGAAGAGTTCACAAAACCTCTTCTAATCGCTGTTTCATAGAATTCAGTTCACTCCTTTCGTTGAAATTTCGTTCATGATGCGCCTTTGAGCCGGCCTTGCGAACCTCTTTTTTCTGAATATATTTAATTTTGCTGATATTTGTTTAAAATCTAAGATTACATGCACTAGATCTGGATTTTCCGTACGCTTTCTACGATCTTCTTTCGCCTTGAGCTTCCTTAATCCGTCTATTTCTTCATCGGCTATCACTTTTATTAGCCGAGCTAAGATTATTAATAATATAAAATATTTCCATGAAGTAAACTTACGCCCACCAGGTTGTCGAAACTTCTTCTTGCGCTCGGTCTGGAAATTGGTAATTTTCTCCGACATCCAGCTATGAAAGTCATCAGTCTCTGAATACGGGGTCGTCCTTGGATTCGGCATCGTTCTTGAATGCGGGATCATTTGCATGGGTTCAGTAGCTTGCATTTGAGCGAATGAAGGCGCTGATAGCTGGATTGTTTGGTTGAAGGCGTTTGAAGTCTGGGTTTGCGGAAGACTGCCAGGCGCCAATGCACTATGTGCCACAGCTTGAGCACGTTCTTGTTGTGGAGCTAAACTTTTCATTCTTGTGAAATGGAGTCTATTCTTACCGTTTTGCATCTCAGCGTCTTGATCATAATTGGTAGAAGCGATAATGTTCTGTATCGTCATCATAGAATTGTGATAGTAATTATGAGTGTTTAGGAGGGCTTCATATTCTGGAAGGTCCAGACATTGAAGCCGTTCAATTTCATCACGAAGCGACTTAGTTTCATTACGAAGTGGATCGGTTTCACGTCCACCGACATCCATCAAATGTTCAGGATTTGTCTTGAAAATGTCATATGCATAACAGGCTATAATATCTCCTGGTAGTTGCATGCATGAATTATTTATGTCGATACCATCTAAATGAAATTATATTATGATTATTATTGATTAGATCACTATCCTTCAGTCCATATAATAAATTAGATTTTAAGCTTTGTTTACAGAATAAATGTTTGAAACTAGATAATGTTTCAATATGAGCTTTATTATCTTTTATTAAGACTAGGTTGGAAGCATTTTAGTTTTACTGTGTTGTCAAATATGCTTATTCAATACTCGCTTGAGAAGAGTAAAGCTGCTCGTTTATCATAAGTGATTTTAATCTAACACTGTTTGACAAGATTAAAATAAAAAATTCTGACCATTCTGAGGTGACTGATAAGAGAAATTTATATCAATAGCTCTGCGTATCGGACCAGGTATTGTCTCTATGCCGGGTAATTTAACAGGTTGTGCAGGATCCAATGTCTAATTTTAATTATGTAAATAAAACTATCCATCCAGGAAATTTCTGCTTACATTATCAGTTGGATTTGGTTGTATGATATCGTCATAAATATCCTTGTATAGATTATCGTTGTTCCTTGTTCTAGGGGCATGAAGATCGATGTCGACAACATGGTCAATATCATAATCTTCCATAGGTGAATCTACATCCAAACCTTCATCCTAAATGCATTTATGAAAAGTGAAGTAATTTATCAAAGTTAGAATATACTTACTTCATGAGTCCATGTATGATTGGGTTCAAGCCAATTCATTTTTTGATAGCCACTTATGACTTTAACAGACATTCTTCCAGAAAGATTTGTACACCGCTGCAATAAGTGATAATTACTAGTGAATCAAACAAAATATACAAAATAGACGTTTAATGTTCAATAAAAATGATACTAAATTAATTAATGACAAAATCTAAATATGTATGTTAAAAATGGCACATGAAAAATAGCTCGAAATTTTAAACATCCTAACACAATTATGCATAAAATGTATAATATTGATGGATGGGTGGACAAAACGAAGCGAATGTTCATAAATCATATTATGGTGGTAAACTGTTGCGTAATAATTCTCTAAATTTTATTTAGTGCTTGATGCGCGTTTACGAATGAAAATAGAGCTAAAATATCTTGCTTTTCCACTATCTTCATCTTATCTTCAAGACGCAATACACCTAGGGATCGCAAACTTCGCCCCGAATGATACAAACAGTGGTGGTATGAAACTCTCCAAAATAGGAAGAAATGCCTTCAGCCGCCGTTATTTATTAGTGACTCAAACTATATCAGCGATAGATATTATGAACTATCATGTAACAAAAATAAAGCAAAATTATTCGCGTACACACGTGTGTTCATCTGATTTTCGATTCCAAAAGTGCCCCTTATTTTGGATTCAAAAATGTTGCGATTTTTTCGGACAGAAACGGTTTGTAATTGTTTCTCCTTCTAAAAGTCTTAGTTAGGCAATGATGCATAAATCTGAATAAAAAATAATAGCTAACTTACTTTTCATAAACCGTTTTACGCTCACAAGATTTAGATAATCGAGGAATTTCGAAATTGATAAATGTGATTCAATAAATATAGAGAAACAGACACAGATGGCTGTATGAGTGTGGAAGTGAGAGAACGAATGATACAAGGGAAGAGAGAGAGCAGGGACGGAGAAGCAGAAGAGGGGGAGTGAAGGGCAGAACTAGCGTTAAAATGATAGATAAGAGGAAATTTTCTGATGAACGATTATTTTTCGTTCTTCCATCCACTAAAACGATGATAAGAGCATAAATATGGTTTATCAGGAGACAAATTTCATCTGTAAGTGTACAAATTATAAAGCGATAACCATGAAACAGGGGACATTTAAAATTTAAAATAGTGATTAATTTAGAAAACTGATCACAACATTTCATCATCAATCAAATTTGAAAATCCAGGATTGCTTACAATATTACTCTTCCATACGATAATAATTAAAAAATGCGTTACTTTCAAATAAACTTGCGGAACTTCTCTATTAAAATGTCAAGATATTCCATATTTCTATAAAATAGAACAATTGGAAGGTGTATTTTCTAAATTTTATAACGAGATAAAATAAGATTATTTTTGAAAGGAAAGATATTGAAAAAATTTATGAATCAGATGAAGAAGAAAATAAGAGAAAGAAAAACGGCGAATAAAAATTTAAATCAGTTTTCTTCATATAAAAAATCAATAGAAAGAACTTTATTACGAAATTTTACTGATGAACATTTCTGCAAAAAAGATCAACATAGCGAATGTTATGTTACATCACTCCCCTTTAACTTTTCTGTGTCTCTCAACGGTATAAAAATTCGCTATAACATTCGCCATAACATTCGTCATAACATTCGTCATAAATTAGCAATTGATCTATTGATATAGCAAAGACTATAGTTGTTTTCTCGTTAAAGAGAAAAAGAGGGAAATCTGCGCCTCTTCATTTCGTGCGCTATTTCTTTTTCGCTTTTTTAAAATATAAAATCCATTACAATCTAATTTGCCTTTTCATTTTGAGAATATCTTTTGCCATCCATCAAAACTTGTCATAGCTGTAAATAAAAGAATCGCAGATTTATGCTAATTGGTGAATCACGATCGCAGCTTTGACATTTGAATGATAAACTCTTCTTATTATTTCTAGAAGTCAAATGACTCATTCAAAATTGTCTTATCAGTGGTCAAGTCATTTCATTACAAAACCAAGTCTTTTCCCGTTTAAAATTTGAAGCGTTATCATTGAATAAAATTGGCGAACAATATTTTTACGGTTTACTGTGAAGGTAAAACGATTCATTTCAAGTAGGGTTCACAACTAGCAATATAATTGAAACAGAGCAAAAATTGAAGGATTTACTTTTAAATAATGCTATAAAATTTTTATTTGTAATATAATATTTGATTGAATAGAGTAAAAAATCATGATTCATCGAATGGATTAACTTATATCAACATTAAAGCTATGCAAAATTAATGAGTGATATAAAAATAATTTAATATGAACAAGATTGTTCAATCACAAAATCAAAGTCGTAGTCTAAGTTGATTCAACTCTGAAACCCTCGAAGTTTAACTTTCGAAGTCGAAGCTTCATGACAATTCATATGTACAATGACGCAAAAAAGTTTGGAATATTTCACAATACTTCATATGCCTTGAAACACGTTCTCGTGAAACAATCTGGATGAAACTTCGAGAATTAGCAATATCTAATGTTCTCTAAATGCGCTAAATTTCAAATGAATTAACTCATTAGAAATGAGTAATGGGATCATGTCTAAAATTATAAACTTTTTCAGGAAAATCGATTTTATGCAAAAATGCACGTTTTTGAAACTGCCATTTTTGGCACCTTTTGACTTTGGGATCCCCTTCAACTCTAAGCAAGTGGTTAACCCTCATAAACCAATATATTTTTGGAAAGTACATTCCATGGCCATGTTCATCCTTTTTAAATTTTTCGAAAATCTTTTATAGCAAAAAAGTTTTCCTTGTACCTTCCGTTGATAGTCAAATTGTGAAAATGCTCAACTTTGACCCCCACCTAGCCCCGCCCACTTTTAGGGGCGGGACCCGATCTCCCCATTTTTGGGATTAGGGTCCATGGGTGTATCCACCATATAAGTTTGGTTCGGATTCGAGAAACTTTTGCAGTTGTCCGGCCTTTGTTCGGGTTACTCAAAGAATGCGTCTTAATAATGTTACTTGACTCATGACAACTCACGACAACAACTAAGCCAAACCCATAGTACACGTTTTGCACCAAATTTTCATCACCGATGCATACGTAAATTCTAACCCACTCTCACAACGAAACGATTAGAATTGAATCATAGTTCGATACATCCAATTTCGCAGGTCGAAAAATCTGGTGAAATTGATACCTGACGAGGTTTGTGTGCAACTGAGTTAGTGCTCAGTCGGGGTTAGTAAAGCTAGATGAGATCTAATAAGACGAAAACGCGATACTGAATAAAGGTTTATTGATTCTATAATAAAAAAACGGAAGAGCTCAGTGAGTTCCAATAAAAACCGAAGAAGAATGCGAGATATAGAGATAAAAAGTTGTGAGAGCGAAAGAGTAAACTACAATCTTTTACCGTAATATAACAAAAGAGCGTGCGTATCCGCAAAGTTTGAATGTCGAAGACACGGCGATAGGAGACGACGTTACAGTCATGGTAGTAACCGGCATGGATGTGGTAGCCTGAAAATATCAAAATCAACTGAAACGATAAATTGTCATTGAGTGCCCTGTTAGGCAGGAACGAGCATTTCACATGGAACGGAAGCGTACTCGTCGACGAAGCGCACCAATAAATATAGAACAGTGAGATAGAGCCCAGAAAGAGATGGAGAGGTAGGGGTATGGGATAATAAATGAGCCACTAACCAACAAGACCAGCTTCGATCCTGAAGAGGCTCTTGGTCATCAATTCGGAGAACATCAGACAAGTAGCGGACTAGTCCTTCGGATCCTTTCATTCTGTCCCCCCTAATCATCATCTTGAGATTTACTGCCTCTTCAATTACCGTTGTTAGACAGATTCCTACAAAACATAATATGATCAATCCAATTATCCTTCATCTAAAACTGCCTCAGATGCAGTTACTTCTCACTTAAGATTGACACTCATATGCAATCAATACTGAGATGAGCATATGGCTTTCGTTCAATTTCTACCTTTTTAATCGAGAAATGAACTGAAATCAGTTTAGTATTTATTTTTCGAAAATCTATTGCATATTTGTGCAGTGTACGCAATCAAACAAAGATTACCAGTTATCTTATCCTGGTATGTCCAGATGAAGCTAGGAAGGAAGAAGAGGGACCCTTGAAGGGCTAACATGAAGGGAACCCACTGAAAGTAGTTGATTTGCGTCTGAAAAATTAGCATATTATTTATTTGTCCATGAAAGACTTGAATACCTGGTTACGTTCGCTCGTCTCTTGTGGGATGTCTTCTTTAATGGCACGATGTATGTGCTACTAATGTAACAGTAGCTCTCTACCACGTGTTTCATGGAGAAATTATGCAATGTATTGGTGAACCGCCATATCTGAAGGAATTAGTGTTAATCAGAAGAAATGCAAAGAAAAGAGATTCAAAGAATCGAAAATTTCTCCCCGCGTTTGGACATTGATAATGTACCGATCGCGCCAACGAGATCGATCGGACCACTAAGAAATTACCGCAGAATCTGCGCTGCTTATCACTTATATCGGTAGTACACCGATAATACCGCGAAATGCTACGCTGTTAGCGCATTGATGCAGAGACTGAAGAAGTACTTTCGCGGCATTATTACTGCACTAAAAGTATAAATTTTTACTTACATAAAATTATCCAGAGAATTTTGAAATATGAGTTATCTGTTTCAGTTAGTTTAGTTTCTGCTGAAATAGGTAATTCTATTGTAGTCATCATTTTATTTTAGATTAGAAATAGATGCATTTAGAGCATCAAATGTTGTCCAATTTAGATAGACATATATAAGCTGAGAAACGATTCTGAAAATTAGAAGATAAATTACCTCGAATTATCGATTGATTTCGAAAAAGATAGAAAACTAAAATGGTGGAAAGAAAAGTGATTCATTGGCTGAGAGGAGATGCAGGGAAATACAAGCGCATGTTTATGCAAAAAGCATTCGAATTTGAGAGGAATAGCACAGTTCTGTAAGAAAAAAAGAAGGGTTTGTCAGAGAAAATCTGAAATGTTTTGGTTTTCAATAAATCAATAAAAGAAAGTAGAATAGAGGGATATTCCGAAAAGAAAAAAAATTTGAAGGAATTGTTTAGGAAAAGTAAGAAATTTTTAAATGGACTTCGTGCGACAGATATTGGACAAAGACGCGTGTTTCATGTCATGATTCTGCTCTCGACCCCTAGCATCATCGTCAGAATCAACTCGTCCTCAATCAGATCAACAAAATGTACTATCGGTTTCGAGATTTAATTAATTCATTTTTTGTAAGATTTAATAGAATTGAAACTAACTCCGAAATTTAGGAGATTGACTAGTTCTAATGAAATTTTTCGAGATTTTTGCTCAGAGTGAAACGGGATTGAATCGATTCATTTTGAAATCGGCATAATTGGATGATTTATTTTTAGATACTAATTTTTTCAGTTAGAATAATAAATTTTTGAAAACTGTAGGATTTGGTGAATTTTTCAGGTAAATTGGATTTCTGACTAATTTATGCAGATTTATCAAATATTTGCGACAGAATATCGACCTTCCATTTATCAAGGCTTCAGAAAAGAAAGGATGGTTGAAATTAGACCCGGAATAGCTAGTCAGAACCACATGCTTTCAATTTATATTTTATCGATGCATTTTCAAAATCATTTTGAAATTGTTATTCTCGATATTCTATTTTAGAAATATTCTTCATAAATTAATAAAATTGCAACATTACCCATTCAAAACTCCAATCTGCATTTATGAATCGGAGCTTTCTGGATATCCCAAATCTCGTTATGTAATTCATGGCCCTCAACTTGGCTTTTCCCCTTTTCCCTCTTCGCTTTCTTCCTCCAGTTCCAATTCCAATTGATTCGTCTTCTCTTTTCTGTTCTTTCCTTCTTTCTTTTCCTTATTCCTCTCTTCAGAAAGAATCTCTTCTTCATTCTTCATTAGGTTAAAGCTGCAATTCTGTCCACTTCTAGCATTCAAGGCGAGAACCGATGCACGTTTCTAACCTAATTTTCAAGATTAGCAATTCGAGTAACCGACTTTGAAGATTGATCGTAAAATTTATTATTTCGAATTTTATTAGAGATGGTGTCAGGTTTTTGCGAGTTCGGTTCGACATTTTTGAAAACAATAATCGGTTCTGTTTGGATCGGTTATAGATTTTCAATAGTATTTCCCGATTCTGTTCAGGGAGTTCGAAAGTTTCTTCCGTTTCGGTTTCAATTTTGTTCGAACCACGCACATCCGTAGATGATGATGTGAAAAATGCTTGCAAATATTGATACTTGGCTTTTAGCCTACTTTTATCGAATCAATCTAGGTAGGATTTGGAAACCTATTGTCAATCTATGTTTCTATTAAGTGCCAAAATTTATCGAAAAATGAAAGCATTAGTGGATGAATTAGTCATAACGGATTTCATGATTAACTCTAAATCTTTGTTCGCCAAATGTAAGTCATAAAATATCACTTTTATGCTCGAAGAATAAATCGATGAAATTGTTAATTTCTAAATCCAAACATATTCTGAATACAAATACGTAACTCTCTTTCCATCTTTCCCCTTTTCTTCTCAATTTTCGTCTTTTCCTTTCCATATTCTTAGCTGCTATGACAACCCTCGCTTCTTCCTGCCAATTTACCTAAGTCAATATCTAAGAGATGAAAATTTACGTTTCTTTAACTTAACTCTTCATAATTCAGATTAGATACTGCAAACGTTCATTGTTTTGCAAGAAATTTGACCCGACAAATTAGCTAATATTGGCAGGTGAAAAATTACCGTATTTTAATGCCTTTCCTGAGCCTTATAGAGTTGTATTTCTGATTGGGAAAAGATATCATGAAGATTAAAATCTACTTCAAATTTCAAATTCGCTTTTTTCTCATTCGTAATTCTGGAGTAATCATCATAAAGCTGATCTTCGCTGGATTTCTAAAACTTTCGATTGAATTTCATGAAGCTGGTCATTTGCATGCAACTCATAACCCAAGAAGCTGGCACCAATTAGTTTAGTTAGTCTTTGAAAAGACAGAAGAAGAGAAGGAGAGAAAGGCCGGTTGGCGCAAACATCCGCATTCGAAATGACTGACTTACCTGCCCTTCGCCCTTCTCTCTGTGGACTGTGCATCTTTTTCTTCTTTCTTTATTCTCACAGTTCCTCCTTCAGTTCTCATCTCATTTCTTCTTCCATTGTCTTTCTTTTTGCACTCGCAATTCGTTGAATTTCAACAAATCAAATTTTTTGAAAATTATCGATTTCTTGCTGCTTTTTATATTTATTTTTTCAAGAATTGCAAAATTAATTGACGCCGGAAATTTTATGGGTTTTTGAAACAGCTTGTAAATTTTGTGAAAAGTTGATATTTTTCAGAGAGGAAAATCTGATCAACTTTTTTGTAGCCAGGTATTTTTAGCTTTTAGTTCGTCTTAAAATTTTATTCGCTTTTCATAATGAATAAACTTGATTAATCTTTGTTGAAAAATAATAAAATTTCTGAGTAATCGACCATTTTGTAATTCGAAGTTTACCCTTTGAATTAAGCAAGTTTCATCACCGAAGAGAAAAAAACCCAAATTAATCTTACGGAATCGATCACCTTTTTGAAGAGTTATGCTGTTTCCTATCGATTTGTGTCTACTGACTTTCTCAGGAAATTCCCCCTTCCTTTCTCAGTCAAATCGACACATTCAAGACGCGACTTTCTGCATCATTCAGCTTTTCGTCCTCTTTCTTTCTTCTCTTCTCTCGATTCTTCCCATGTTATTTTGCAATTTTCCTTATTCTTATTCCCTTTGGGAATTTTATACATTCGATATTTTCACGCAATATTGCTTGGAAATGGATTGAGGATCTTCAGCGAGAAATTGATTATTCTGCATGTTTATCATGAATAGTAAAAAAGCTAATCTTCGCAGCAATAAATGAATTTTTCTGACCCCTTGAAGATATTTAGAATTTTATTTTCAACTACCCTTGATGACGAAGTTTCTTGCAAAAGTGCTAAATTTTCGCGCTCTGATTACTCAATAATTTAAAGCGAAAATTATGACTTGGCGATAAGCCTGCTCTTCCATATTTTACTTTCAAAGCAATGAGCAATTTTTAAAATTCTAGTCAATTTTTTCATTGATCTTCTCTTTCATCAGTCTAGAGCAATTTTTATTTATAATTTTTCGATTGATCATCGCGACAGAATCGAACATTTTCTCACATTCGTCCAAGTCATTGTTGCCGTATTTTTATTCATGGAATCGTTCGTTTTTACCCAAGGGGCAGGCAAATCTGACCTTGACTCATTCTGACTCTGGGCTAAGGCTAGAGGAATGAAGGAGTGAAGGAAGGCAAAAACGTTGCCTCTGGTCTTTCAAAGAGGTCTTCTCTTCTTATTCTATCCTGTCCTCGTTTAGTCATATTCCTTCATATTCTTGCGCACCCTTATTCGCTTTTGCATCTTACTATTTTCTACCTTCTTTCATACAATTTGCTCATCGTTAGCACTTTGCGTGTTTAGGAAATTGATTATTTCATTTATCGATTACATTTGTCGAATTTTACAGTTCTTGAAATTTAAAATTATTGACTGAGAATGGGCATTTATCTCGCTTTTTTCTCTCCACCTCTTAGTTGTTATTCATCAGCAAAAATTGCTTATCGTTAGCATCTTTAAGTTCGGAGAAGATTTTTTTATTGATTTTGTTTCAGGTTCATTCATTTGGACAAAATGGTCTAATGATGAAATGGTGATGTTCGATTTTTCCTAAAAAAAATATTCTAAAAATGCGATCATCAGTGAGTTCCGTGCCCCAATCCAAACGCCACTTCCTCTCGTTCGTGTTCGCCTGCTTCTGTTTCATCGTATCGCTGATTCTGACTTTCGTTGGATATATTAACAACGAGTGGATTACGGTCGAAAAAGGAGCAGATAAATTCGCCGTGAGTTTTTTTATTCTTTATGATAAATAAACGTAGAAAATTATTAAAATAGCTCAGAAAATGTTTGCTATTTGAAAGTTAAAGCCATCTAGACTAGAAAACATTGATATGGGATGATTGAAGAAATGATCACTTTGTCGAGCGATTTTGCACCGTTTGATTTCGTGATTATTTTGAGGTTTCCAAGAAGCTGATATTTTTTAGGAAAAAAACGACGATTTCATTGTCGAATAATAAGTTTGAAATAGCCAAATATTCTCCTTCTCAAAATTTAGCGTGGACTGAACGATGACTGCTACTTTAATGGAACGAAACCGAAATGCAAAGAGTGGTCGATGCACGACGAGAAGATTCCTGGATATGAAGGATGGCCTTCACCGTTCAGGCAGATTAATGCACCTGGGGCAGGTATGGGCTTTTATTTTAGTTTAATCATAGATCCGGGGTTTCGCAATTGGCTTTCATAATTCATGATAGATTTCATTGGTAATAGGAAAATATTGTGGGATTTTATAGGGAAGATTTACCTGAATGTTGTCACATTCCTTTTCCACCATAGAAATGTAATGGCCTTTCCAAGACACGGATTTCATATCGTATATATTTTGATAAGATTAGATTAAAAGAATCCTAGTTTTGGTACACCTTAACTCAAATGATTGAAAATTTAGCCTCTTATTTATTGATGTGGTTGGCTCGAATCGTAATTCTAGTCCCTTTAACCTGGAGCTTAATCACAATAATGATCTGCTGCTCCGAGCCTATCGAGCATAAATTCCGAAATTTCCCGTCCATATGCAGGATTGGACTGTATTTTGGTGAGAATAACTTTGTTTCTTCTTTTTTAACGTAAAATTCAGCTGGTGTGTGGATTGTAATACTTTTCATGAGCATTCTAGCTTTATATTGCGGCACTCCACCTCTGAACAATATCACAAGCAGTGATGTAAGTTTTACTCAGCAATTTTATAACTGAAGAAATGAGTGAAATTGGTAAAATTTTAGTATGAGCTCGTATGCTAATGTTTGATATCCTTTACTTTTAGAATTTGCTAAGAAAAATATGCTTTATAGCATTTAACTTGAGGAGGAACGTTGGAAAATCCTATAAATTTATGATCTTTTTAATTTATTTCCCATTTCAGATGTCTCTAGGATGGGGCTGTTATATGCACGTTTTCGGAGGGATAACTTTATATATTCTGGGTTTCGCATTTTTATTCTACGAAGAAGTACGGGTGTGCATCAGTAATCGACGGTAAGCTTAAAATTCGTGTTGTAAGGATTTCGTGGGATAATTTTTAGCTCCCATAGGCCGCTTTCAACGACGAATCAAGGAACTGAAATGAGTGCCAGAGCATAATATTGATATTTAAAATGGCTATTTTAATGTTCAAAGCTCATATCCAACAAAGCTGATTTATTCTACGAAAAATCAAAATGGTTTAGAATGCCTAAGATGTCATTTTTTAGTTTAATGAACTGAATTTAATTCGATCACTGCCAAATATTGCCGAATTAAACAGGATTAACGCTCTTTGTAAATTTCTTCTGTTCAATGACTGGTCAAAGTATTGCTAAGCTCTTTTTTTATCTAAACCATTTACCCTCAGGTTGTGTAATTATGTATTGATGAAAGTATATCGGAATAAATATTTTCTGCATTAATATGTCATTCTTTATTTCCCACAAAATCATGTCAAAAATTGAAGAAGATCTTTGCAAAGTGCTTCGTTGAATTCCATGTCATGATCATTTTAGTAAATCACGACGAAAGCGATGAATGGTTTCTTGATAAAATATGTATTTTCACGCCGACATTTACAGGTATGAGCAATGTTAAAATACTCTGTATAAACCTCAAGAACGTCTTCAGGCAATTCCTTATTTGTTGACACTGTTTGAGTTAATTTACTTTCAAAGATTATCATTGTTTCGTTTATTTTTAAAAAATCATGTTTACTACGTTTTCTGCAATCATCTTTCTAAATAATAGAACTTCATTCATTTTTGGTTATTTTAATGTATTTATAATAACAATTTCGCTTTTACTTATTAAGAACTGTTGAAGCACCACTTTCAGCCATAATTTTTGCAACCGATCTGATATCATAATCATGTTCAGATAAGGGATAAGTGATTGACCAACTACAGTATCTCTTTGATTTACTCAACTTCCAAATACAACACCATCGTCAGATACATCAAAAAATGATCCGCCCGTTTGGTTTCGGGCGCTAGCTGTGGTCTTCTTCGTTCTATCGTGTTTTAATTTTTGTAGGATTAAAAATAGATTACTTTTATTAGTGTCAATGGTCAATTGTTCATAAGATTCTTTTTTTCTGATCATCAAAATCGATAAATTGAGACAAAATAAATACTTTGAAAATTTTAAGATGCAAAAGGTTCATATCAATGTGTTTTATAGGGAAAAGATTTTCTCCACAAATTATTTGGTATGCAACGATGAAACTGTAGCAACTACTTTTCCATGTTGCCCTTATTTATTTCTTGCTTATTCGTCTAAAATATTGCTATCAAATTCAAATCTTTCGCTCGATATATTTATTTGTAAGAATAATCATTAGGTATCAGCGTGAACCAATGTTGAAACTTTGCAATGCAATTCAGAATCAGTCTATGGAAATAAATTTGGCGCTGTTGGATTTTGATCTGAAATTATTAATATAACAACTAGAAATTAGAATTTACTAGTAGAATGTGCCTTAGAATTTACTTGCCTCTTCTTCAAATACTCGTTTTGACAGATTTGACTAAAGAAATGGCGATTTTAAAGTGGTGCATAAGAGTTTGGAACATTTTTGTGATTTTTGGATAGTCTTATGTCATAGGTGTTAGAAAGGCTGTCATCGTGTATCAAGTTTAACTATTCAGAATAACGAAATAATGCAGATTATGCGCAATAACAAGCGTTGTCTCGGGAATTTATATATGTGCCACCATATTAATGAATTTAAATTATGTTTGACTCTTAATTCTAATAAATATTTGAAATTATTTATTATTGTTGCTATATTAAATGTTTCATTTGATATTGAACTCTTGAAAAAAGATATGAATTTTTGAGTCCTTTCTTCTGTTTCTGCAATTTTATCGCATGAACGTCGGAATGTGCAAATATCGATTGCAGCAATTTTTCACTAGCAAACACTCGCACTAAACCTTGATGGACACTAGCAAAGCGAGAAGCGGAATGCCAATTTTCACTAGTTAGTTCAATTGATTAGAAAACACTGAAACCGCTCGTTAGTTTCTCCCCTTTGATTTTATTTTTGATGTCTCTTTTCTTTATTCTAGAAAGTTTTCGAGGATTCAGTATTTCGATTATTTCACTGATTCATTTAACGAAATAAACTGCCACAGATTTCTTAATTTTCGTATAATTATTTAGATTTTTATCGTGAAATTTGTCCCATATTTTTATTCGTATTTTGACAAATTTGTACATCCTAAAATTCAGGTAGAAGGCTAAACATGGTCGGATTGAAGTTGCTACTGATTTTCTCGATCGCTCTAGTTTGTCGTTCAATCAAAGATTCTGCGACGACGAAATTCACTTCTGAGGAGAAAGAGTTCATTGAAAAAGTAGGAGAATGATATTCAAAATTATTGATTCCGCATTATCTTGAACTTAGAACTGGGAATACATCAAGGAAGACCTTAATACCAAGGACAAGGAAATTGTAATTGATGATGGAGAAATAAAAATGACAGCTTGCATACTAGGTATGTCTAATGTACAGTCGCGGGCCGAAAGAGTTCTCGAAGATGCGTACAAAACGCACTATTCAGCAGAAAAATTGCCGGTCGGCATTTTCTGCAGCATTCATCGGCATCGAAGGATGCCGGCGGGCAGTTTTTCTGCTTAGTATGTGCGAATTGAGGGTAGAGAAAATGGAGAGAGAATAGACACTGCAGAAACGAGTGTAACTGGTAGTCGCTTATTTTCGCGATTTTTCTGTTGTATTTGGGGTTTGTACTGAAAGTCTTACATTCCAGAGTGATCTTCTATTGATTAGGTACATTCTGATATAAAAGTTTCCAAAATTGGCGTGAAAAGCAATCAGGAAAACGCGAAACAAAAAGTGATGATTTTCAACATACAATTATCCCAAAATAGAACGGCGTAAAGTGTTCGAAACTTTTGACCGTAATCCCAGAAAACCCTCTTGGCTCGCGACTGTAGTTTAGCAAAGATACTTCGAATTTATATTTTCAACAGCGACTGAAATATTCGGTTATCAGAGATCACATTTGTACATAGAAAAATAGCGTGATTAAAGACAAGTATCGAAAATATCGATGATAAGACAATTTCATCAAACTGAAGATGCACAACGAAAAAATTAAGTTGAAATATTAGGATGGAACTTAAAAAAAAATTATGTGACATAAATTATTTTCTTAGATCTACTTTGGCAATTATTCAAAGCATAGCCGGATTAAACTTTATTACTTTCTTTCGCATCTTGTTAATTAGATTTTCTTCACCTAACCTTATTAAGTTTCGTTGTTCCTTAAAGGAAGAATAGGAAAAATCAGAAAAGAAGTGTGATAAACTGGTTTGCCAGCCTACTATTAGCAGTGCCAGTAATTTATTTTAGGAAAAGCGGTAACAGATCCTGGTTGCATCGACATTCTTCTGGAAGGGTTGAAGAAAGGAGATTTGACTGTTGACGATATTTCTGAGGAGAAGTATCTGAAGACGTTCATCGAGACGCTCAAATCAGACAACCCCGAAGTCGTCGAGGCTGCTCTGATACCCATTTACGAAATCGTAAGCGACGGCACTGACTATCATGTCCAGGCAAGCAATGTTTAGAACTAAAATTAAATAGCACCTTATGAAACGCTAATATCCGGTCCTTGTTATGTATGAAATTTGTGCAATAGGTTTACGGCTATTCCCTATTTCGTCTGTCATTGTTTTATAATTTGCGTCGCGAAATCTTTTCTATAAAAACATGCAAAGCTGCGACGTTGCATATTGTAAATTTTCGATTACTTGATGAAAATGAAAAATTACGCATTTTTCATACGTGCAAAAACAAACAAATATGCATTCAAGCATGTGCATTACCTTACGGACTGTAAAAAAAGTAGAGAAAAAAGAGGAAGAGAACGCGTGAAGCAATGAACATGTTTTACATGTAGACCTCTTTATTTTTGCGCGTATAGAAACTGCGTTATTTTTTATTTTCATCAAGTAATTGGAAATCCACAATAAATTTGCAAACTTTAAGCAAAAATGATTTCATACATTATTGCAAGTTAATGAAGAAAAAATTTCAACATTTTTCTTCAAGATTGGAAAACCAAGCATAAAAATATATAGTGATCTTCTAAATAATCCTTATCAGATCTTAGATAAATAGCATCCAAATTTATTTGAATTTTCTACTTAATTAACTGAGTTTCTGCAAAAAATAATCATTTTTATTATCTTTTCATATAATTTGAATGTTATGAATGAGTAAAATGGACAACTTGGAAAAGTGGTTGCACTGCATCATCGTTACATACGAAATAGTATAGCTGATAGTAGTGCAGAGATTCTTTTTTTCTATACTATTTCGCATGTAACGATGCAACGAATCTCACTACTTTTCTAGGTTCCCGTAAAATGGGTTTCCTTTAGACTCTGATCGACATGGGGCTGTTGAAGGAGTTGAAGAGAGCTGGTGAAATGAGTCAAGATACGACGGAAATAGTGGTCCTTTTGATCAGAAAACTTGCTTCCAACTCTCCGAGTCAAATTCAAGCCATTTACGAAGCAGGATTGATCGATTTTCTCGTGGATAACATCGATTTCGTTAGTTTATTATTTATATCATTTACTAAAAGTTAGTGCTAAAATTGTCAGAAAAGGTTAATGAAAAATTCAATGCTATATTGAATCATCATTATGGCAAGCAACTTTAATTAGATGAGCATAAAATAGTGTCCATTGCTTTTAGATTGCAATCTTCGGTGAAAAGAAACTACCGGCGTCATTCATCCTGCTCAGAATTCTGAACAAAGCGAATAACAAAGGAGAAATATTGTTGTCGATTCTTCATTATGAATCTCTCATGACGCTGATCGATAAATTGAATTCGACTGAGGATAGATCCGTGGTCGACGATATTGTGATGATTATTCAAATTTGCCTAGATCACGCCGAGAAGGAGTAAGATTTTAATGTTTGTAACAAAGAGTCAAATCTGAATAGATTCGAAAACAGGAGTTTGGAAAAGCGTACCCTTTTTAGATGACCAGTTTATAAAGAATAAGATTTTCGACGACCATGCTAAAATTTGGCTCGATTGCTAACTTATTGTTAGTTCACTCACTGCAATTTTGTAAAATTTTACCCAGATTAAATCATGATAAAGGTGCTGATCAAAAATGAATTGGGAACTTCACTCTGCCAAATCTTTATCAGTCACTGTATAGTAAAATTCTATAAATATTTTGCGTAACAAATACAATGTATTTTTTCTTTAAATTATAAGCTATTATTGATAAATTTTAAGGAACACTATTTTGCATCAGAAGGCTATGGAAATTCTGACGATGCACGTTAATGTCGAGAAACTAAACGAAGACACAGATTCGGAGCAAAAGGATGAGCTCTAATGCGATCATCACAATTATTTTTTATCCTCTTTTTCACTTTATGATCTCATTGCCGAAATTCTTATCCCGGGTTATTTTTCTGCTCAATTTTCTAGAAAATTTACGATTTGTTGAATTTTTATCTGAATAAATTTTATAATGATATATTGGGAAAGTTTCAAATAAAACCCAAACACATTCGAAATAATGATCGAGGCAATTTTTCAAAGAAAGTAATGCCCCCTTGAATATTGATTGATACATGCGAACGTGAATTGTAGACACGGCAACTTTTCACGTTCTGAAGCTCAATCGATCGGTTTTTATAAAGTAATCTCTGATCACAATGATGTAAAAGTGCTTATTCGGGATTTCTGGTTTAGACATCCACTCTATAAATAAAAACATCGGGTAATACGATACTTAAACTATAAATTCTGATGGGCGTGTGCAAGTGCAACATTGTGGATGTATAAATCTAGAGCTTGCGTCAAGAAATACTCATTCGTTTTTCAGTATGCTACTCAATTTCACGCGTGGTTTATCCAACCTACCTTTGCCTAGATTTTTAGAAATTCATTCACGAAAAAGTGAATCTTTCATAGTGAAATGACAGAAATATCCTTTAAATACGTTCCTGATAAAGTGACAAATCCTTCGAGACTTTTTGTAGTCTTCAAACAGCTTTTAAAGACTTCATTTTTATAAGAAACCAGATCCACGATCTCAAATATTCATTCATGTAGCATATGCTACACTTCCCAAAGCTATTTTTTATATTCCTGGAGAAAATCCTACAGTATGTCATTAAAGTTTAAATAAGGAAGTGCGCAAAATTCGTGACGAGTTGGTTCGTTTTCTCTGCACCTCCTGCATTTTATTCGCTCTTTCGATTTGCATAAATTTCGTCATTTGATCTCTCGAATGTCCTGTCAAAATTGGGTGGACAGATTTCAAATGATGTAGATTCCGGCTTTGCATTTTAGTTTGCATACCCTTTTGGGGGTGGAAATTAAGATTTGTCTTCCATTTTGCAAATCGGAAATTCGGATTTGATTCAAATAAGTCTAAAATTTCACTGAAAGTTAAGAAAATATAGCTTTTCTCATGAATTTTCATAATCTCTGATATTCAATATTCGTTTCGTTATTTGTACCTACGTGAATCTCTTTATTGCAGTACTCAAACTGCTCGAAATGCTTGCAGATGCAGGGCCAATTTTAGAAGTGACGAAAGCGCGCAGCTCAATTTAGATTTGGGGAAAAAGTGTCGAGGTTTCAAACCCGACTAACTTCAATTTCAAGGGAAAACTAATTTGATATGCCCTCAGAATGTTCCACAATGCTAAATGACTTGTGTACTAAATGATTCTTTTAACTTTCGTAAAAATGCATTTTTAGAAAAAAAATCTTCAACAAAAACCTTATTTATTTCTTGATTTTTTTTCGTATTTAAAATAAACATTCTATTCTTTATAGCCCGACAAAAATCTCTCATTTCCTTTGTAAATATCGCAGCTTTAACGTAGGTGTGGAAGTGAAATGCCACGGTTTGGTAGGAAATGCCAAAATATTATTATAGACCAACCATTTTGATACCAGTATTTATTTTCATCTAACTATTTTTGCAAAACTAGAGTTGTAAGGGCCATTCGGAAATGATATTCCAAAATATCAATTCTAAGATAGGATCGGTTAGGAAATTTCCTCTCTACAATTTTCATAATAGTTCTTCTTTCAATGTCTGTATGCTGGAATATCTTCTTTTGGGTTGCTATTGAAAGTCAAATACCACCATTTTGCACATAAGATTTTGACATTTTACGTCATTTCGTTATTTTTCGAATATGAAAGTATGCGAAATTCTGATGAGATTTCCTCTGATTTCCCTCGCCAGCATCCAGAAAAACGTCCTCTGGCCATTCTTCTTCTTCCACTTTCTTCTCATCTACCCCAACCACTTACCTCCTACTCATTTTGCACAGCCCCAACTTATTATTTTCATTTCAATCCACTCTCATTCAATTCAACCAGTTCCATATGCTCAGACCACCTTTCACAAATCCAAATAGCTCAAAGGATCTATGAAAATATTTGTCATAGTTTCATTTTTACTTCTTTTGAAGATTCATTTCTTCAGCTTGAACTATGAAAATATTTGGAATCCTTTTTCCGGAAGAATTTCATTTCGAATTGAAGCTGAAACATCCGTGCTCTTTTACTTCAACTTATTCAATTTTGCCATTTTTTGCATTACTATGATTGCTCATTTGACTTATAATTTCGCGCAGATCTTATACGAAGAATTGTTTCATAGATTCTTGGAACTATATATTTGAGAAAAAGTAATAAATTCCTGAACATGCAAAACGATAATCGGGAATTTCGATGGACTAAGTTCAAAATTACCTTGAACAAAATTAGATCGAGAATGACTTTTCATGAATGATGATAATCATACAGAATTATAGACGCCTACTATTTACTGTTTTTCATCCAAATCTGATCCTGGGTCTCATTTCTCCTGTTTCTCATTCGTCTCTCGATCCCAACTCTCTAGCCTCTTGAGAGAAATTATATCAAAATTGTTGCAAAGGAGAGAGCCGTGATCATTGCCAAATGAGTTTTCTAAACCCAGCATACTATTACTGCGCTACAGTCGTCTTGCTTTGTACGATATCTAAAGTTAGACGCGTCGAGGAAAGAAAGAGCGAGAGGACGTTTGAAAATGGGAGAACGAATGAGAAGCTAGAAAATTGAAAGCTAGGACTAGATTTGGATGAAAAACGGTATACTGTATACATCTTTTATAAAATGTTCTTGAATATTGTGTGATTATTTTAGGTCTAAATTGGTTTTAATAGCGATTTTCAAGTTCATATTGCTTTATTTTTTGTTATTCCGTAATTTTGTAACATGATAATAAAAAGGTATTTTCATTTTCAGATTGGGTACCACTTCCAAAAATTTACTATTCTTCATTTTACTATCGTAACAAACATATTTTTCTATACAAAATGGCGTTTTCATTGAAGGCAACTATTGTTCTAATGCTAGCTTTACTAGGTAGGTATTTTATTTTAGGGTATAAATTTGAGTAATCAGATAATTTCTATAACACCTTATTGCACAAAATATTTGTTATGCTCAATGTATGGAAAATTCGAAAAATGTCTGATTTTCCTTCCATTGAAAAGTTCTCTCACGAATTGCTCCAGCACGTCATTTATTTGGATTTTCGCCTATCTGACGACGTATTGCGTATGGAATAAAAACAGCCAATTAGTTGTTGCACCTCATGGAGTTCCGAGATTCCAAATTGGCAGTGAAATTACTTTTGAGCTAACTAGGGAAAAATAGGATGAAAAAAGTGAATAGATCATGCAAATATGGAGGCATGGAAATATCAATTGAAATGTCAGATTCGTTTAGTTTGCTCCATTTATGGCTTCGCTATTTCGGAAATGGAAGATTATGAGGAGTCTCTACCCAAAAAAGAGGTAAGGATGGCATTTCTGTTGAACATATTTGAAAATGTGAAGTTCGTTCAATTCGCAGCAATAACTAAAGAATCTAATAAAGTGACCAGAATTTTTTTAATTGACAATTTTGGAACTTGAGTTCAGGCATGAGCAAAATTTACTGTTTCTGGTACGGGGACGGGTCATTTTTTAGATTGGGATGGAGAAAACGAGGGGCGATTCGACTTTTTTTTATTCTGGGACGGGAACAGGTAAATCTTGCTCACGCATGCTTGAGGTTTAAAATAGTCACTAAATTAAGCCCTAATTTCATTTTTTTGGCGAATGTCAGTATGTTCTTCTCTAAAAATTTAATGATCAATATGTTCAATGAAGAAATGAAAATAACGATTCTTTGGAATATTTAAAATCTTGAAATTTAGACTTGCTTCTGCTGCCGAGCCTTCGTCTGTCGGCAACAGCAGTGTCCTTGTAGTCGGTTTACAGCATTGTTTTGACCAAGAGCTCTCGTTTCAATAAAAATTTCAATGTGATCAAATAAAGATTCAATATTACTGTTGATCTCACGCCATAATAAAAATTCATTAACGATAGTACAGTAAAGTTATTGATAGATATATATTCCATGGCACAAATCAATTTTTAACTTTAAAGATAAACTATTTTTCTTTTAATTTTCATTTGTCATGGTTTTTTAAGATTTTTTTCTGCAAATGAATTCGTAAGCTAGAGCTTTGCCTTTGATCAGACGCAATTATCGCCTATTCATTTACCAGTCTTCAGCGTAAACGTTGTTCGAAATCTCAATGAAAATTATCCCGCATAGAATAAAACATGAAATGCAGAATCGAAAACATCTAGGCAGAATTTCTTTACATGAAACGAAAGAATATCTGTCTAATTTCTTAAAGAATATCGAGTAAAGACCGGAGTATAAAATAGTTCAAGATTCAGCAAAAGTGGTTAGTGTAAGAATATCTAGACGTTAGACCAAGCTACGGTAAGTCAAATCCTCTTTTAATTTAAGCAACTATTTCAGACCAAAAATGAACGGACAAATTTGCACCTATGACGATTATGACGTCTACAACTGCACACCGATAGACCACATCACTTGGAAGAACATCTACGACTTTCTCAAAGTCGATGGGAATCATTACTACCGTAACTTATTTATAATTATTTCGAGTTCGTGAAATTTTTGATGTGTGAACTTCTAAAACGTGATTCTGATTTTGAATCGACTAAATTCGAAATGCTGAATATCTTGATTGCTGGATTGTTGTTTCAAAATTTGCCCCTTCAGTAACATCAACCTGGATAATACCTGCGGCAAAATTGATTCTGATGGGACTGTTCTGGTTGTCGACTTGTTGCACTGGTTCTGACTTCACTCGAACCTTCCTGACATCTGTTGCAATCCCAATAACCGTCGGCGCCGTGGGCGATGCTGGTGAAATCATTGTGCCAATGCTGGGTTTGGGAACGCTGTAAGTCATCAAAATCTAGAAGTGAAACTCTAGTAGATTATCGTGACATTGTGACACTAACATTGAATAAAAGTAAATCTTCAATGAAGCGGTACCCCTGGATTAACCAAATACAGGGTTCTTTAATCGCTTTTTCTAGATCCAGATACGGCCTTCAACATATCTCGGCGTTCGCCGATGCGATAGGCACCTACACCTTTGCGACAGGAAGCATCTTCTTCATCCTGTTCACAATAGCCACTGCTGCGAGGAAGAAACAAGTCCCGTGTGCCGTTGCATTGTAAGTCTAATCAAAGTGAATCGTAAAAATTCGCCAATGATTTAGTATCTGCTTCTACTTGACTCTCGGTGTGATGTCCGGATTCATGCTGTTCGGTATTATTGGCCCAATGTTTCTTGGAACGTCAGAAGCTTATTACATAGAAGAATCGCTTCACCAGGTATTTTTGTCTGTAAGAATAAAGTAGAGTTGAATGTTTCAGATTTGCATGATAGTCGTCCTGTTTTCGGCTGGTGCACATGGAATTCTGGCTCCGCTTGTAAGTAGGAAAACCATGAATGATGAAGATCATTTGAAATGACAATTTGAAAATCGCAACAAATCATAAAATCCCAATGCCATTGAGGAAAACATGGTATAACCCATTCTTTGTCGACCGATAATCGCATGCTTTGATATCATGACGACCTGGTATTTCCATATGATCAATAATTCCACCTTGAGATTCAATTTTCTGAAAATCTCCAAGCATAAATTTTTATCCATTTTTTTAATTCCAGGTTCTCATCTCGATCTGCTTTTGCTCGAACAGGGAACACAATTCTACCGATCCAGTTGTGATTCACTCTCAATGCCGTCTCGCCTGGCTGATTCCATATTGTATCCTCGTCCCTTTGACCGTGCTGCCGGATTACAGTTAGCAGAAATAATTTATTTCAAGTTTCAATTTAATTACTTCAGTCGGAGACATCACGGATCCATACATGTCGATGACCTTAGCATTAGTCACTCCACCACTGATCTTCATCGGATGCTTCTTGATCCTGCCAGCCTACAGGTAAAGGATCTTAACGAATCGAATCTTCAATAAACTCAAGAAAGCTCGAGAGTTTACGGTTTCGGGATTCTGAATTAATGCCATGAAAACTTTTCTTCCGAATGCGAGTTCATCAAAACTAAAATTTCAAATATCCATGAACAAAATCATCAGTTTTCAGGTCAACCATCTTCTGCTGCTGCGCAAATCTTCGCTATTCCTACTATTCTAACAATCAAGTGACCGACAAGTCGTTAAAATTTTCAAATAGTCATGCTTCAGGTCGCACCTGTCGTCGAGCTTCCACCAAATGTTGTAGCAACTTCTGCAGAAGTCATATCCGAGGTTCCATCTCTGGGATCACATCGTCTTCCACCGATTCCCAACGGTGCAATCAAATACATGGTCAATGGGTATGGTTATCCTGCTGTGCCTTCTGTTCCACTTCCAATCACCCACTCCGCAATGGCTCCACTACCAGCCGGATATCAGCATTATTACCATCCGCATGCAACTCTGCCATATGGGTTCCACGCTATGGCGTAAAACGTCTCATTTTGGTCTTGAATGATAACATTTTGCAAATATTTATTTGGAAAATCTCGCATCATTTCTAAAGTTGTAGAGTTATTTGGCAACAATCGTCAATTTCATAAATCGCTGTTAACATCGTGTTTCAAGTTTTAAGCGGGGTTTGATATCCCTCGAATATTTCTTTGGGAATGAAATTATTTATTAAAATTTTAAAATTCAGAATAATCTAGTCTAAAATGTGAACTAAAATCAGATAAAATGGGCAACGTTGTGTGTTACCAATCGGCCGAGGAGGTCGACGTCGTCTGTCGATCCATCTGGCAGAATTTCTATGATTCAGTCGTTCCGAATATTAATTGCAAGTCAAACTCTCTCAAAACAATAGAGGATCCACTTTAGCATCAGGTGCGTGGTTCTACTGGCTGATAAAACTGCTCATTCTGTCGATTTTCTATATTTCGAGCATATTCGTCGGAGTCGAGACTACGCAAATATTCCTGATTACCGTGTCGATTCCGATGGTAGTCAGTTTGATCGCTGAGGGAATCACTCTCTTCTTTGTGCTGACTCAACGAACAGATGTGTAAGAGTTTTTTCTGAATATAGTTAATGACTGAACAGCATGTATCCTCAGCTCAAAACATATCCTCAGATATCGGGAGGTTTACTCCGGGTAAATGTTTCTTCCTACTTTCGAAAAATTTATCCACGAGTACTCGAAATTGCTCGTGAAATAATGGGAACCAAAAATTACCCGCGTGCTAATCCCCCAAAACTCGCCGAGTATTCGCGAATACCCGTGGGTAATATTGAGCTGAGTCTGATAGCAACCGATTCAAATTACTTTTTCTGGTCTGCTTACAACAATTTCACTTTTCGAATATTCCTATTCCTAAATCTGATACAAGATCCGCTTCAGTTTATTTAATTGAATTCTTCAAAATTTCAGCTTCGAAGCTAAACTCATCAGCTTCGACGCCTCGATGATAGCCATCAATACTTTCGCAGTTGGCAGCGTGCTCTACATCATCTTCACCGTCTTCACTGCTTATGCGAAACGAAGAGTGAAACCCAACGTCGAAATGTAACATATAACTATGAAGATCTTTCAAGCGAGAAACTTCAGCTCATTATTCTTCGTGTCTCTTCTCATCGGTATGGTCTCAACAATCATAGACGAAGTTTTCCGAGTTCGATATTTTGGATTCCAAGGACTAGTTTCGTTTTCTTTAACCATCGGCGTCAATGTGATTCATATCGTTGCTTCTGTCATTGTGAGAAAATTTTATCGCCTGAAACTTGATCGATCTTGCAGCTGAAGATTATGATATGCTGTTGTACGCCTCTCGGAGCTTCTGATCCAACCGATGCTGTGATTCATTACGCTCGATCACGTCTCTTTTGGCTCCTTCCATTTTCGCTCATTTCTACGTTTACCATGGTTTTTCAATTTTGTAATCAATTTATGTTTTCTTCTCATAAAAACTCAAAAATTTAGTTAGCGCCGTGGCTGATTATTACATGGTGACTGCGTTTCTCCAGATCTTGCCATATCTCCTCCTAATTTCCTGTTTCATCCTAACGCCTGCTTACAGGTATTATCTCATTCAAATCTAGTTTCAGTGCTCGTGCTCTTCAGATCAACCATATTTTGTTGTTGCGCCAACTTTCGATACCGACGACGTTGGAAGTCAAAGAAAGTTCGACCAATTATCGAGCATCAAGAAAACACGAGAAATCCCGATAAAATTGAAAACTCAATCCTAGTTGAATCAAAACGTCCTGATCCAGTATCAGTGTCTCTACAAGAAGCCAACCTCCCAACAACCTCTATTCCTGCTGTACATGCCTATGAAGACCAAGTCATACCTCCATATTCACCGTTCTCAAATCCCACACTCATTTGGGGCATACCTTCTACCGTATTTTATCGTGACTACCCCCTTGCTTGATTTTTCACTTTGTCAAACTTTTGAATAAACGTTAATTTATGCCTGTATGAGATCAAGTTTCATATGCTGGGACAAAATATTTCTCATTAGGGGCTTATAGAAACCTTCGGCAAAAATGAATGTTCCATATTCATTTTAGATGTATGAAGAGAATGGAGTTGTTCAGTTTTTTGTCGGAGTTCTCGAATTGACGAGTTACTAAATAGGTGGATTGAATTCGAAAGATAATATTTCAAAGTTAAGAAATTTCATGGACAGAACTGTTGGATCCGATCCAAAAACTCATTTTTGATCGAAATGTACCATTCATCATACGGTTTTTCCCTTTCTTCGCGGCCTTACAAACCATATTTTGGGAATGCCCTGCATTTACCATAATTGTGCGCAGAGAAAAAGAGAACTGTCTATTTCTCGCTTTCCCTCGCTATTTTTTACTTTCTTCATTTCCCAAGGACAAGGTTTGTAAGACCTTGTCCCTTTTCATTTTTTCATTGCATTTTTGGTTTGTATTTTCAAATTCTTCACTTTCTCCGCTTTTTTCCTATTTCTTGCACTTAAATCGTTCGAAAATGTTATCATTTGATGAGGAAACGAGAACAATAATGAATTGCTTTTGAAGTCGCTAGGAAAGCCAAAAATACAACTTCCAACGAGGAAAAGAAAAAGTCAGCTGTCAATTTTGCTGCCGTGTTCCTTCCTTTCTGCTAGCTGCCGCCCTGCATTTATTCGCTCTGAACGTAGCAGGAAAAATCAAATCTTAAACTGAAAATAGTTTCCTTGTTGGCACGCACCGATTTTTATCTCGATTTATTTATTTCCGTCGGAATTTTAAAGACTCAATGTTGCAGGAATGGACTCGGACGATCGGCACCTCGGTCCGAGTCGCGAGTCAGGAAAGGATCTACCCCAGATCGAGCCTCAAAATGGGTTTATCGAACGGAAAACAGGGGTAAGCCGTAAACAAACCTAAAAAAAAAAAACAACGAGAAATTCCAAGAATTAGGCGAATCTACCTGAATGAAATGTGAAAAGTAAGAAGAACATGGAATATTTGTGATTTTGTTTTTGGTCATTCCTGAAGTTTGGTGTCATTTTTGTGTTTTGAACACCCAGAAAAACTTGATAAATGGAACTACCAACATTATAGTTTCAGTTTGTCTGGTTCCGATAGAGGAAGCACGAAATTACCACTTTCCAGATGTCAACAATTCGATTGCTTTCTTAACTTTCTCCAGATCGATGTTTTATCACAGATTAGATTATCGATTTTTCATCAGATCAAACAGATCAAATGATCAAATATGACCACTTTCGGTTCTTACCCATCTCACCTTCAAAGAACGATCCATTTTATTTTTATGCTTGTTTTCAACGTCATGCAAATTCAACGATTTTTTCGAGTTGAACTAATTCTGCTATATTTACAGAAGTTTCTGTAACAAGCTTCATATAATAAAGCTCGAGAACATTCTAGAATTTCCTATTCAACTCGGAAAATCGTTTGCAAAATCTTATTTTTAATTTTCCAAGTTTTCAGCGCTCATCCTCGAATGCGTCATCGCACCATCGTCGCCAACGCTCAATGACATCCTCTTCTGGCGATGGGGACTGGCATCAGCTTGGGGCGCTCACTGATGAAGAGATCATGAACGAGAAAAACGAGAAAGAACAGGAGGAACAGGAAGAAGAGAAGAAGGTTGAAACCGAGGAGGAGCGAAGAAAGAGAATCAATGTGCTCATGCACAGATGGAGAAAGGCTGCCAGGGCTGCTAGGTTTGTATTGTTTCAGTTTTTCAGTTAAATGAGTAAAGTATGAACGAAGTGAGTGAAGATATACGATGACATGTAAACGAAAGTACACAGAATAAAGCGCAGATTAGTCGTCGATTGCGCTGCAATGCTCTTCCTCTCGTTGTATTTCGACGACTAATCTGCGTCTGACTAAAATTTCGTTTGCGTGCTATTGCGTACATCTTTCCGCATTTTACTCGAATTGATGAACACGATATTTTGAAGGATGAAAAGCTTGCAGTAATTTTATCGTTTTAGGCGACTCAGAAACGACCCGTGGCGAGAGTTCCACATCGATGAATTGCCGATCCTCTATGCGAAGCGACACCGATATTCGTCCATTCGGCAGGTAGTATTTGATTTTTTTCTGAAAAAAGAAGTGAATATGAATATGCTTTCTGTCAATTTTGATCATGAAGATCTAAAATTTCTTTTTTCCTAGCTTAAAATTCTGGATAGTTTTTCCTCTGAGAATACTTTCAGCGAAACCATTTCTGCGTGAAATAGATGATTTTTTCTCGTTTTAAAAAGTAATGCTTGCAGGTTTGGACTGAGGACATAGTGGAAGTGCGCATGCATCCCGAGCCGTTCGCCCGAGGAGCCATGCGGGAATGCTATCGACTCAAGAAACTCTCCACTTTGTCGAGGTCCAATGATTGGACTCACGCTCACAATTATGTCGCTAAGAAGTACATTCAGGTAAATATTGTCGCATTTCAAAGGAAACAAAGAAACTTTAACTTGCAAGAGTTGAAACTGACCTAGTGAATCATAAAACGATGAAAATTCGAGGTTTGATCCTGATAGATTTTAAAAATATGGACCTGGATCCGAAGAATCAAACTCAGATTCAGATCTCAAGAGTAAAGTGGGTGTAAATGATGAAGAATAGAAAAGTTTTTTCGAGAATTTTTTAAAGAACATTTTTAGGATGTCGGTCGCCAAGTTCTGTTCGAGGACGTCAAACTGCAGATGGATGCAAAGCTGTGGGCAGAGGAGTTCAATCGCTACAATCCGCCCAAGAAGATCGACATCGTCCAGATGTGCGTCATCGAAATTCTGGGTTAGTTGCAGAATAATTTTATCGGAAAACATAATAGTTTTTAGGCGTTGGTCTTGAGCTATTATTATTATTATGCATTTTTGAATTGCTGTTTCGAATAGAACTAATTCCTATGTTTGCAGACATGCCCGGCTGCCCCCTATTTCACTTGGAGCACTTCATCGAAGGCGACTATGTCAAATACAACAGCAATTCCGGCTTCGTGCCTCCGCTTTCAAGGAACACTCCGCAGGCATTCTCCCACTTCACCTTCGAACGATCAGGACACCAAATGATCATCGTCGATGTGCAGGTGAATGGATCTTTAACTTGTTCCAATTCTTTTATTAGCCATTATTAATCGAACGTAAAAGCAAATGCTATAAATATAATGTAATACAAAGTTGATATCAAATTCAAGAATTCTATTCCTTGAAAGCCATAAAATACGTGGCATTTTTTTGTGATTTTTATGCATTTATAAGACGTACCACTATTATATCATTTGATTGCGAATGCGAAAAAAAACGTGATTTTGATACAGACATGTCTTGTCATTTGACCATTTTTATTTTATTTCTGCAACACATGAGAAATCAACAGATCAAAGTAGATACAAAAAATTTCAAGGCGACGAATATGAAATTCTTACCGTTATGTGCTATGAAATACTATGTTGATTGAGTTTTAATAAAAAGCGATCTCGATGAAACAAAAGTGACAAGTCATTCGATTTCAGGGAGTGGGAGATCTCTACACTGACCCACAGATCCATACCGTATTGGGCACGGACTACGGAGATGGAAATTTGGGAACGAGAGGAATGGCTCTGTTCTTCCATTCGCACTTCTGCAATGACATCTGTCACTCCCTCTGTCTCACTGAATTCGATCTCTCTAAGGCTGAACGACAAGCTGCTGAAAGTGGTAAGTGTTTTGAAATATATCGACATCAAAGATGGCAAAGATGAGGTTCATTATTACTAGAATTCTTGTTTACTGTAGATAAGACATATTCCCATAAAGACAAGTTTATCGAAGAAAGATGGAATTTCATTTTTTGATGTGTTATTCAAATCCTGTTCCGACCCAACTTGCTTTTTGCAAATGGCATGTTGTCATAAATTCAACTCATTTTCTTATAAACTGATTATTATTTTAGAAAAGCAAAAATATTCAGGAACTCCCATCTCATTAAATGCTAAGAATATTGCTGCCACTCAATTCGCGACTCGCCACAACGCTCGAATCAGTCACGAGAGCTGCTCTCCGATTGTGCTGGATGCGAATCCGGAAGATGCGATGGAATGCCTCAGACAAAGAACGAGGACTATTTCGGCATCGGCTAGGTTGGAAAAATCAGGATTTTTTTTAAATGAATAAAATAATAAGATACTCTTTCTAACAAACTTATTACATTGATTTGTCTGGCTATTATCACATTTCTGAACTTTCTTCAAACTAAAACGAAAATAATTCATATCATTTTTGAAATTTTGATTTCTATTCCAGAAGTCGTTCCTCTTCGCTGAGTGGCTCTGTGCACGACCTGGACGACTCGTCCAGTCACAATGACGACTGCATCTGTGAGACCTGTACCAGGAAAATCGTCTCTGATATGACTCCAGGTAATGTTTTTTTTTTATTTATTTAGATTTTTTAAGGAACTTGAAGGACTCTTCAGAAATTTACATCGACACCAATGTGGAATACGGTATTTTGATTGAGAAGTAGTTGAAGAGAATTTCGATGATGTGTTGAGAGTAGAAGATAAAAAGTTAGATAGAGAAATGGCGACTTCAAATTTTCGACATTTTTCACCACTGTTAATTTGTTCGGATAAAAACTAATAGAGAAAATTGAAAGTTAAAATGTATGCTTCTTCTTGTATCTGTCATTTATATGTTTCCCGATGACATATTTCTAATTGTAGAAGGTCTTCGTGAAGTGGACGATGAGGTGGAAGACGCGACTCTGATGCATAAGCACTTGATGGACGCGGCGGACTCGGATAGTCAGGAGGACGGGGTCTGCGAGGGAGTCAGGAAGAGGAGGAATGGCAGTGCGGGCAGGGCTGCCCCGGTACAGCGGAAGATCGCTTTCGGCTCGCTGCAGATTCAGAGACCAGGTAGAAAAGTCATAGATTTAACTTATGAATCTTCTTAATTCCAATTCGAATCTTTCATTCTTTCAAGAAAATCGTGAATATTTCCGGACATTACATAATCAAATGAATGGATTTTTCTTATTCGGCATTTTCTCATAGAGCTTGAAATTTATAATTTTCCTATCAAATCCTTCAATACTTACAAAACTTCAATTTTAAAAAATAAAAAATAAATAAAATGAATACGATTTGAGATGTGCGCCAGAGCAGGGACAGTCTCGATAGCAACTCGCTATCCATCACTGGATCAGAGTCCATTTCGCTCACCAGTTCCAGATCGACCAGGTATTATTTTCATGTGTACTCTTTTGAAATATGTATTCGAATGACCTTTCTTTTCTTAGCGAAAAAAATCCAAACTTATTGGGTCTGGGGTAAGTAAAAGAATTGGAAAATTAAAGAAAAATTACTGGCTTCTTAAATTCGAGTGATTTGCAGAGAATTTCGAATAGTTATTCGTTCATCCAATATCGAGTTTCATTATATGATGCTCCAAACGGGCAACTTCGAAATGACGAGATCTACCTTTCTCACACTACTTCGTCTTACTTTCATACATTATCCCATCCCTAACTATAGGTCTCACGTCTCGTCATTTAAAATTGCCCTTCAAATATAATTGCTGCTGAAATGCTTGAAGAATAACAGTTTGCTTTTCTTCATTATGAATTTTTGAATTTTGTATTTCAGAAAATAATGTCTTCTGTTTCCAGAGAAACAGAGCGTGAAGAGTACTGGAAGATAGCCCGAAAGCAGTCTGTGCCCGCGGGTATTCTGAACGTGATCGAGTTGCAGCAACAGGCAGAGGCTAACCTGTCCGCCTCATCGCAGCGAATCGTTCCCAGCACCACCATTCTCGGGCAGATACATCTCGATTTGGTAAGCCAGTTATTATATTATATTTTGATAATTTACGAGATTTTTTGACATGTTTATGAAAGTTGCCTACCAAGAGAACAAAATTAAAAATTAAAAATTTTGCTCGGCCCTGTGTGCATTCATTTTTCAAAATGGGAAGAGTAATGTAATCTTTATTTTTAGGAAGGTTCTTTTTACTTACTTTTTCAAATTAGAAAAGACTACTGACAAAAACTATTTTTCAGGCCAGATATCACGAACTCGGTCGCTTCCTTCCAGAAGAAGATAATGAGCAGAAACGAGCTGTTCTTGAAGGCACTGAGGCCAATTATGCTGAACAGGTTTGAAAATTCATTTCTTCAAAAAAATACAATTTTCTCTAGAAACCTCGTGGTGAAGTGAAATACGACCGTCAATCAGCATTGTATCACTTGGATGTGGCCAGGAGATGCGGTCTGCTCGAGGCTATCGTTACTGTCGCGCAGGTATTTCCAATCAATATTTTCAAAGAAATTTTGAATCTAAAAGAAAAAGTAGAGAAAATTAAAATTTATTCTTTGGAACTTTCGAAAAAAGAACCTCGTTTGATGAAGATGATCAAATACTTACGCGTCTATTTTTCAAACAACTTTCAACTTTTTGTACGGCGTTTGACCGCATGAAACTGGGTAGTGCATATGTTCGAGGGATGAAAGAACATGTCCTCTTTCCGTCTCTCGAAAATATCCACTGGCTCGTTTGATGCGGTTAGCCGCAGTTCATAAAGTTGGAATTCTGATTTTCAGTGTCATTTTTTCTCAATTCTCAAATCTTAATTTCAGATGGCTTACGGTCTGCCTCACGAACTGCTGAAAGACATAGGAGACGACGAGAATTGGAATGACGAAGAATGGAGTTACGCGAGTGGGGGAAGTGCAGGGCAGCGAGAGGCTTTCGCATTCAACTTGATGGAGCAGGCTTCAGAAATGGGCGACAGGGCTGCTATGCTCTTCGTGGCTGAGGCTTATGAAACTGGAAGGAGTAGAGGAGCTGGTGAGATTTTAAAAATTAAATCGCTTTATCTCTGAAAGTTGAAGAAGGGTAGCTTTTTAGCATCACAAAATAAGTTTTTATTGAAATCTGAAACATTTATTGTCAAAAATGCTATTTTCGTGCACTGTATTATCACTTTCGTCTATAAGGCTTAATTTCTACATTTTAATTGATTTTATGTTCATTTTTAGGTGCCCAACCGAACTATGCAAAGGCGATCGATTGGTACCAGAAGGCAGTTGGTTTCGACGATGCGACGGCCTCGGGCATAGCCTCGCCGCCTGCATCGGCACCGACTTCTGCCTCTCAGGTGCAGATGAGCCTGGCCACTGCGGCCAAGCCCAGATATGAAATACTCGCCAAAATGGCCGAACTATACAAGGAAGGAGGGTGCGATTTGGAACAGGTCATATTTTCCTTTAATAAAAATAATTTTTTTCAATCAGAAATTGGGACAAAATTAGTTTTTGCCTCAGAAAAT
This sequence comes from Diploscapter pachys, assembly GCA_002287525.1. Lineage (NCBI taxonomy): Eukaryota > Metazoa > Nematoda > Chromadorea > Rhabditida > Rhabditidae > Diploscapter > Diploscapter pachys. Next base: position 78,629 of record LIAE01008796.1, on the reverse strand, counting down.
TTCATTCACTTTGGAAATTAATAATCTCGATAATAAAGGAAATCGCTGTTCTTTCATCAAGAAATTTACCAATTGAGAATTATAAAATTTATCTTTAAAAAATGTTATTCTTATTTATGAAAATTTTAGAATTCGTCGAGATTTTCGAAGAAAAGTATATTTTACCATTTATCTGATTTATTTCAGGACTACGAGCGAGCCTACAACTTGTACACGGAGGCAGCAGAAATGGCGATCGAGAATATGAAGGGGAAATTGGCCAACAAATACTACGAAGAGGCCGAAATGTGCTCTGTCTTCTAAATGAGAAATGGTAACTATGACTTTGTATTATTTTATCTTGGTTATTTTAATTTTTGTTTTATTTATCCATCTTTCGAAACGTGATAGTTTTTTATTGGATATCTTTAAATTTTATTTTAATTTTTTAGATTAGACTTTGTTTAAAATTTTACTTTGTTTTAGATATAAACTTTGAATTTTAAAAAATTCTTTCCACTTAAAATCGATTGTCTTTGAAAACGAAAAATCCCTTCGTCTTGCTTCTGAAATTCGCTTCAAATTCAAGCGAGTCGAGCAAAATTTGACATGAAATAGAAACGGACCCAGATATCGTGCCTTGCCCTACAACACTGCTTTTTACAGTTTTTATCCTAATTTTATTCCCAGGAAAATATCGAAAGTTAGGATTTTTAGTAGTTTTTGTTTAGAAAATGAAAACATCTAAACTTTTCGATATAAATTAGTTTGCCATTATGATTATTCATCTCTCAGCTACTCATCAAGATCAATTAAATTGGTGTATAATTTGTACGGTTTTTTAGAATTTTTCATTTCTGGTCATAATGTCTGTAATTTTTCCTTCGCTTATACATTGTTTATCTATTTTATCATAATGTCCAAACGCTTTTATCAGAGATTTTCAACAACAGATTTGCAATAAATTTAATGTAAATAGAAAGTTTTGATGGTAAATTGTTGATGACTATTATTTATCAAAATCTTATACACACAAGTTGGAAAAGCATCTTTAATCTTCTTCAAATTATTAATATTTTGGTAAAATGTACTCATTAAAATTTTTGAATATGAGATTAGATAAGAATTTTATTAAAAATGCCCTGAGTTATGTTTTCAAGTCAGATTCTTCCGACCAATTAGAATTCATAAGTTATGTATGCACAGCTATCGTGTGATTTATTCAGACTAAGCAACAAAGTGAAATGCTGAAACGTTGACAAATAACATCTGTCTAATTTTATGGCTTCAATAGAAAAGGAAATGAGATTCATAACTTAGTATTCATACCAACCTTATAACTAAAATTCTTTTGCAGTTTTAGGTATTGAGATGTTATTCATTAATTAGATGCTATCATATACTTTTAACATCTTCATATTATTATTCGCATTTCAAATTTGGCTAACAATCGGCGAATTTACCGAAAGTGAAGATCGCCATCGTGAGAAAAGACAAGCTGCAATAACCTGGAAGAAATGGGCGCTAAATAATGTTTATTACTATTTCGATATATCATTGAGTAGCTCAATTATAGTCCAAGCTTTGAATATGTCATTATTTATTTTAGGAAACCATCAAAAGTCCTTGGTAAATCATGTTCTAGACACAATCAAGGAAGGAACATGTCTCAACTTTATCTACAATGAAACTGCTAGAGATCGAGTCAAGGTTGTAAATTATAAAAAGACAAATTGAGGAAATGCGAATTTAGATAGTAAATAGTCCATCGATTCAATTCTGTGAATCAGATTATGTCGGTTGCAAAGGCGGCGAACAGATAATTCAGATCGGCTACAAATGCTTATACGTGGGATTTTTGATAGCAGTAATCAGTGCTAATTTTACAATTTAGGAAGGCTATTTTGCGAGATCTCTAATGAAGGCATTGAGCTTCTACCTTATGGAAACGCGGAATGATCGTGATAGTTACATTACAATCAATGAGAATTCAGTAAATGTATTCCGTTAAAGTTTTTTTTTGTTATTTTTCCCATAATGTTTAGTCAGCATTAAAGAATAATCTCAATGCATGGAATTCAAGTTATTCGAATAATCCATTATTTTACAATTACGGTTCGGTACTTCATTCAGGATATGATGTGTAAGAACTACTTTCTTCTATTTTTAAAGCATGTTTTGTATGTTTAGATACAGTTTTAATGGCTCTACCAATTACTCGATTGCACCGAAGAAAATGGAATACATTCCAACTATTGGCTCAGGAATAATGACGAGTTATGATTTGAATCTAATCAACCGAGCATATTATTGTTATGGTTAGACTAGCTGAAAATTAAAAAAAAAAATCTTTACAAACTAGAAGACTCTTGTCCTCAAACTAAAGCGAACTGTTACAATAATGGAAGTTGGAATCCGCGGAAAAGCTGTCAAGAATGCAATTGCCCAATTGGATATTCTTCTCCTTCTTGCATATATAAGGTAAGTTAAGCCTAGATATTTCAATGGATTTATTGAATACGAATGAAGATTACTTTACAAATTGAAGTGCAAACAAATAAGCTAATTTTATCAATAATGAACGCATTGCATATGTCCAGTACTCGATGAAATAAAAAGATTACGAAATTTGAACATCTAAAACGCTCAAATGATGCTTGATTACCTTTTTCATTATCTTTCATTTATTTTGAATTTCCTATTTTGTCTTTCTATTGTATCCAGTAATCTTATTTTACAAAAGTGGATGACACATTTCCAGCCAGACGATGGCGGCCAAGTATTGGCAGCTACAACATCATGGACAGGATTGACGATATCGATAAATGGGAGTCATTCTACTGGTGACATTGGAAAATACACAATGAAGACATACTGGATCATCGTAAATTCATTGAATCTGTGTTTTACGAAATAACATCGATTTCTTAACCTATTGAAATTTTGTTATTCGAAGAAATGATGAAATTACAAACTTCATTCATTCTCACACGTTTTTATTTTACCATTTTACTCTCATCCCCTAGCCTATTTCAAACTATGATTTCCGTCATTATCACATCCGAAGTATAAATTATCATTCAGAAACCAGCACATATCGCTTACGTCCAGTTTCGCTACAAAAGCATTCCTGGCAGTGTATGTTCTGTTGGATGCAGAGATTATGGTCTCGAATTGAAATACCTGCCGAACCAGGAAGATACGAATCCTCGAGTGTGTTGCGCCGTTTTCAATGGCAGCGTCTTTTCGAGTCATCTGCCTCTAACTCCTATAATCGTCTACGCAGTTGGATCATTTGAGATAAATTCACATACATTTGTGTTGGAATACATAGCAAGCAGCTACAGCGTCATGATGCCGCCAGCGTCGATTCGTAAGTAAAGTTAATTAGATATAGATGTTCAAAGTATTTCATTTTCAGCATACTCGCTTCAGCCTGGTAAGCATTATCATTAAATTTAGTGAAACTGGATAGAAATTATTTTCAAAATAAAATCCATTTCAGAAAAACGCATCAAAGTCATTGTTGGCAAGTGCTGATTTAGATATGTGAGTAAAGATGTGATTGAATTGCAGACACAGACGGAATTATCGACGATGCGCGGGCACTCACTTTGGCTCTGCAACATCCTTACATTGAAGTAGTGACAACTCGTAAAAATTATCCTTTATTTTGTTTGAAGCTATAAAGGGTATTTTTACTATTCTAACAAAAACAACTTTCATAAACAATAATGATGAATAAAGTTGTTCCATAGATAATAGCAATAACAACCGTACATGGAGGCCCCACAGTTGAACAGGCGACGATCAACATGAAGAGAGTTGCTAGAGCGAATGGAGTCAATTTATTCTATCAGAGCCCAAATTTCATAAAGCTACTTCAGAGAGGAGACATACCAGTTTACAAAGGAGCGACGGATTCACTGGCAGGACGGCCGCCTATCGTAATCGATGAGGCGTTGTTTGGAGTCGATGGGTTGGGAGGAGTACCTGACACAGAACCGAAAGTAAGAGAACATTATTCGAGATTATAATTTCACGGAACAACCTCTATGTAAGAATAACAAATTTTCTGAAAGAAGACATCAAGTGTCATTAAACTGAACTGCCACATTAATTCAGATAGTTTGTGGATGAATTTCAGGCAAATCAAAGTGATGCCAATGGCGATCATCCTGAAGACGCTGCAGATGTCATTTTAAGATTGACAAGGTTTGGAATTATATCAGAAAAATTAAAATTAAAAAAAAAAGATTTTACTCCTCTTTGTCCCTCAAATAGACTTTCAGCGGGAGGAAAAAGGGGTACTTTTCAAAGACAATGAAGAGTAACAAACCAACTTTAGAGAAATTCCAAATTTGACGATAATCTGCATTGGCCCATTGACGAACCTCGCTAAGGCGCGTCAGAAGGATCCTGAGTTCGCTCATCGACCAGCCAAATTAATCATCATGGGAGGGAATTATCTGGGTAGACTTACGACAGAAAAATAATCGATTTATGAGAGTGTCGAAAGTTCTGATGTCTATACTGAAGTTTTTCAAAAGTTAACTACTGACTAGTTCTTTATGGATTTGTCTAGGTTTTTCCGGTGAATTATCATGGTTTCAGGAATGGGAAATTCTCTTCCATTTCTGACTGCCGAGTGGAATTTCCATTGCGACCCAGAAGCCGCTTCGATCGTTCTGCAGCAAATGCAAGTACCCATCAGAATTCTGCCGTGGGAGGCATCTTTTCTCAGGAATCAATATGTATGTGAGGGCTTATTGCTCGAGCTTAGAAGTTCGATTCTTTCAGCCGTTTATAAATTACACGACCCATTTACTCCGCAATACAAGTCTTGCGAGTTTTCTGTACAACGTCACTGGAACGAGTAAGATCTTCTGTTTCTTTCAGGCAGCAGGAATAAACGAATTTCAGTCCGTAATTACTACGCCTCTATTGGTCAACAGTACCCTTATTGTGATGAAGCTACAATTGGAATCGCTTTCGATGAAATCGTAGCGAGGAATGTGCCACTGAGGGCTAACGTCGAGTTAAATGGGAATTTTACGAGGTTAGCAACGCGATATGAAATGATTTAAAATTATTCGTAAAACATCAACATTGTGAAGAGAACTTACGTGATACCTAGAAGTATTCGAAAATATTGATAAGAACATTCATGAGACTTTCCCAGATGAACATCCTTTGCCTTTGAAAGAAATCATTTCATCATGCGTGATAATTACAAATTCGTCCTGCATACAAATTTTAGAGGTCAATTGGCGATAGACTATGCAAATACGGTATGGAATGACAGTTTGCAGTCCTACGTTGCGTATGATCCACAGGTTGATTAACTTTTCTCTGAGAATAAAATGTAATGCTTATTTTTAGGAATCACCTAAACCACACGAGTTCGCAACTCTAATTGATGTTAAGTTGTTGGATGATTGGATGAATTTAGCTACTGGAGGATAATTCAATTTGAACTTTACATACTGGGCAATTATTCATTCTCATAATTAAGAACTTTATCAATTATGATCATTTGGTTATTAGATTAGTTAATTACGATATTATAAACATTGTGGACCATAGCTTTAGAATAAATATAATTATGTGTATCATTTTATTTCTAGTGTAAAACTGATATGAATATTTACTGCTAAGAAATCTATGTTTAAAGTGAATAATAACCAAGAAATAATATACAATAAAGAACAAAAGTATGGAGTTACCATTCATATTTATGCTGAATTTCAGTCACACTCCCAGCCTTCATTACTTATCACATTGAGCGAGAGTTTTGCCGAATAAGTGCACGAGTAAAATATGAAAACTTTCGGTTTCAAGTCAAATCGGTTAGTTCATAATCTGAATTGAAAGTGAATCGAATATGAAAGTGACCCTATATTTTTGCCCGCTACTATATGAATCAAAAATAGTTTTGGGTATTCAGTATATTCATATAAATCCATCCAAATCATACAGCAAATATCTATGACAATCGCTTGAAATTATTTAGTAGGAGCATTTATCTGAGTTCAGTGCCAGAATTCACGAGTAGATCAGCTCCAATTCGGAGTTTGTCTCACTTTTTCTGCGCATTTTTCGTCGTCAGCTCATTAAAACGATAAACCTAGTCCTTCGTATATAAACGCGTTCAAATCTGTACGCCTCCACTAAATCTCCCCTAGCACTCACTCACATCATAGCGATTATCCTTGTTGATGACATTAACACAATAGGGAATATCGCTTCATATATTTGTGGTCTAAAATTTTGAAATTTTAATCGAGCGGACTTTTCAGGTGAAAATATGCGATCTGATATTTTGGGAATAGTTTTGCTATTAGTTGGAGTATCGTTGGCTCAGGATCATTCAGTTCATCAAATTCCTAGTAAGACAATTTCGAATTATGGTAAATTATTTGGGAAAAAATCATAAAATCGTAGCACACAGCAAAATTAATATTGTATTGGTTGGCATTGAGAAGAGATTCTATCACAGAATATCAGATGTTTAAAGATCTGACGATGTTGTAAATTTTCCAAGTTGTACGATAAAAAGGAGGTGTGCATCATTTACGTCCCCCTTGCGAAATAGAGAAAGCTGATAATATAGAGAGGAGAAAACAAAACGGGGAGCGCAAGTATACGGTTTCGGAAAAGCAAGGAAAACCTAAATATACGTTTCTCCACGAGGAGACGTCAATGCACACACCCATAAAAATGACTAAAAACAAAAACGTTGTTTCAGATGATGATCGAGCAGAAGGGTATGGTCCGGCCAGAAATTCGCACGCGGCTGCAATGCAACGAGCTGTTGAACAGGCGAGACCACAGAATGTCGATTTCCCTGTTGAAGAACAGAATGGGCAGAGAGAAGGTGGAAGAGGAGGAAAAAAGAAAGGACACAAAGGTATGCAGAGCGTTCATTTTATTGACGATAACCATGTGTAAACGGAATTCCAATTTCGAAGATCGCACAATTCCCAGAGTCACAATAGACTGAGGCACTCCGAGTGTGAACCTCCTTCCCAAATCTATGAGGGTAGTTCACGCTGGAAGAGAATGAGACTGTTCTCAGTGTTTCTTGAATCCGGGTACAGATCAATTCGAAATTCATTGTCGAGAAAAGTTTCAAATCGAATTCAGTTGTCTTTTTCTTGAAAATGAGCTAGGAAATGCTCGTTCATTTTCAGGCATGCTGCCCAGTTTCGTAACTGCCGCAGGTGTTGAAGCAAGCAAGGCCTTCGTTGCGATCTTGCGCAACTTCAACCAGACCTTCGCCGAGCAGAAACAGGCCTTCGATGCTTGGGGAGAGCAGTACAATGCCACGGTAGACAATTTTTTCGTTATTTCATCTATCAAGTGTTTGGAATTACTTTCTTAGTCGATGTGATATGATTACTCATGAAATTTTCTATCTTTGAATAGGTCCGCATTCATTCTTAATTCTTTATAAAAGATGTACAGTGGTTGCCCGATCAGATTCCATTTATGGGCTTTTTAGAATGTTTGAAAGTTTGCCATCACATGAGAAAATCGAAAATTTCGACCACTTAAAACATTTCTGAAGCCTATGTGAGTGAGCTACATGGATGGTTGACTGTACATTTTAATGCAGTTATATCATTGATAGTTAGGATATACAAGTATCTTCCATAAAAATCTATTTGCGATTTGATAGGCGGTTAAATCGAGAATTTGTTCAAATTTTCACTTTTACTTCGGGAATCGGTAAATTTTCAAAAACTCTAAGAAAAAGCCCATAAATGGAATCTGATCGGGCTAAAACTTGGAATATACTTGTGTATTATATATCCAAATATGTGTATCAAGTTTCATTCGGATCTGATCACTATAAGTGATCTAAACAAGCATTAACCAAAAATTCGTGGGTATGCCCAAACTTTGGCCGTCATTGTATGATATCATCTAAAATACCGGCAACATTTTAGGAGCAAGTCACTGAGTGGTACCAGAACATCACAACAAAGGCAGATGCCACCACCCAAGACATTATCGCGAAGATGGCAACTGTGCTGCAGAAAATGCAGGAATTGAAGGATGCCAATCCAGAGATGACGATCGCTGAATACTTCGAGGCTGTCAAGGCTTGGGTCAACTCAACTGACGATGAGAACACTAAAGCTGTAAGTGAAAATCGAAAAATTTAACCTGTCGAGAGTGTCGAAAAGTCCTTGTACTATATTTGATAGAGCTTCATTTCAAAGAATTCTGAAATTGTCGAAAGTGATTTGATGATGAAGACCATGGATATTTAAACCTGTCAAACTCGACGTTTTATCCTAGATAGGATTCTTTAGGCAGCTCGATGGGTGATGATGATCCGCGGAGAATCGCTCGGATTCGGAGAAAAGCGTCATAAAATGGGAGGCCATTCACATGGAGGTGATAGCCATGAGTGGACTGAAGATGACAGAGCTGGTGAAGAACGAAATGGAAGTGGCGGACATCGTGATAGAGGTCAGCATAGGTTCATGAGAATGTAAAGCTGAAGCTGCTTTCGATAGTTTTCGAAGTTAAATTCATTCTTGATGTTGATGGTACGATACCATTTTTAAACATACGGTGACGTTCGAAAGTTGGAACAGCTCTTATTGCGAATGCAGCCTGATAGGCCTAGTAATTTTCAACCAATTTACCGTATTTTCTCTAATTGAAGCCCCCCTCTTTCAGATTTCCAGATCTACCCATTATCCAACTCAAATCACCTTGGAAAGGGTTTTTATGCATTTTTTTTACAGTATGTAGATCATATTTACTTTTGGTGCTAATTTTCCACTATCATTAAGCAGGAAGTTATGGAATTTTAAAAAATCAAATTTTTCGGAAAATTGAGGGTTAAAAAATAAAAATCCCGGGACTTCTATTAGAGAAAATACTGTAGACTAAACTGAATTGTGAATTACTATCAAAATTTGTTTAAATTGTGTTCACGATATTTGGTCATAATTGTTGCAATTTTTCCGATGCTGCACTACTCCGACATTGCACATTTTGTGACCAAAGCTAATGACAAGCTTTACAAAGGCGGAATTGGCCAAAATATTGAAGTTTTATAGCACAAATGTTTCATGCGAGGAATTCAGAAGGCAACCACCGAGAAGGTGGTCGTGGATCTCGGAGACACGGGCATAGCCGTGGAACGGGAGCCACTCGATCGTGGACGCAACGCCATGGAACTGGGAAGACAACGAAAACGCCTAAGGCCACAACCAGAGCTGGCTAAACTTCTCGAAAAATTCAAATAATTTACGAAACATCGTTTTAAATGTATGAAGCTTTCAATCGCAATAATATATTACAGCAACTTAAAATAAATTATCATACGTTAGATCTTTCAGTCATTAAGAATTTCTGTACCTTGTATGAACCCTGAATAAATCTGCCAAACTATTGACGGTTTTAGTGAACTCTCGAATTTTCTATCGATTCGTCTGTTTTGAAGGCGAAATATTTTGGTGTTGCGGAAGTGTGGCTTGCCAACGAAAACGCGTCGATGATTCGCATCAATAGTTCGCCCTCGAACGGGTCTGTTTCGAGGCGGATTAGCCGATTTTTGTGAACTACTTTCGCGTACGTATTTTGGTGATACGTATCTCTGTTACGATAAAGGACGGAGTATGATTTTTAAAGGAATTTCAAAATGACGAGATAGATATTTTACTCGGCTGTCATTCAATAGCGATAATTTGTGTATTCGCAAAAAAAGTTGGTGAGATAAAGTTACATTAGTAAAATGCGATGAAAATCACGTAGAAAAGATGTCAGCGTTCGATCTTTGACTTTTCTATGACTTCGTCCCTTTCATTTTGCTCTCAAATAGCAAGGAGCAATATGAGAGCAAAATTCGAGCAACTGAGTCAGAATTTTTGGAAACCATCAAGAGATTTTTATGATTAGTGTTGCGAAAACTACTCAGAGAAAGCTTCCCCAAGGTTAGGAAAGGGTGGGGAACAGAGCTGTGCGGAAATTCCCGTTTCCGTTCCAACTCCGAAAAGACTTATCCAACGAAAATAGGCTAAAAATTCGTGAACTACCCTGTAGTACTCGATAAGTTGTGAAACATAACTATGAGTAATGTCCGTAATCCGATATGCGAATATCGCTATTTCAAAAGTTAGATTGTATTGAGTCGCATCAAATGACAATTAGCTAGAACAAACAGATCCGAGTAATATCGGCATTCATTAAACAGCTCCAGAAAATTTCATTGAAATTGAAATATTGATATTTCCAAATAGCTTTGTCCTCTGACAACAATTACCTTCAAGAATTTTACTTTCACGGCCCTATGTTCTTCATGGTTAGGCCTTAACCCGGCTCATTTGTAATCTTGCTGCAGCGTTGTGCATCGCTCTCAATTGCGCAAATGCTTACCGCTGTTTTGGCAATTGAGCGCGATCATTACTCAATTTCGCTCACTCTTTTGTACATTCATTCATTTTCTTCGGTTTTTACTTTGGTTTCCTTTCTTTGGGAATAAATGCAGAACATTTCGAAAGCATAAGGTTCATAAGGCTGTTTTATGAGCTTTAACAAATAATTTCTACGTTTCAACGTGGGAAATTTCGCCATTCAATTGATGTTTGCGCGATAATAAATTGTGCAAAATGCATCAAAATAACGGACAGCATTGGGATTTTGTAATTTCGCCTTCGCAAGTGGCAGGGCTGCCGATTTCCGATGGCAGAGGGGCAGATAGCCCTTAGGGTTGAGGAAAACAAGAAACGAGGGATTGTAATGTATCAGGAAGGGGAAATAGCAGCGCATTTTGAAGAGAATCAAAGATAGCGGAAGGGAGCATTTGTTGTGATAAAAAGATCGAAAAAGGAGGAGGGAGTTTAGATGATCCGGGAAAAAGAAACGTGAACCACCTGCTAGAGAGTATGAGATAGTAAATAAACGAAGAAATTAAAGAAGCAGAGATTATGATAAGAGAAAGAAAAAGGTGATGAGTGATTGTCCTCTGATTCATACCGAGCAGCCCCTGCTGCATTTTTGCATCAGTATCCTTTTAACCTTCGTTCGAAACAATTTTGAAATTCGAGCTTTAATTTTATTGCCAAAAACAATGTCGTTTTTACAATTTCATGATAAACTTCTTTGCACACTCCTGATTTTTCACCAACTATATCGGCTTGTTATTCTAGCGATCGTTACTCTCATTTTTGGGTGCAAGTCAATTCCCCCTCCACTTTTCCGCCATTATGTTCTATCGTTCAATGAATTTAGGGAGAGTGGGGGACTTGAGGCATAGTAGGGGGAATTGACCCGCACTCCTCACTTTTCATTGCCTCCATCAGAATTGTCAACCATACTTTCCTCGTTATTCCTGATTTTCGCGAACCAAATCCAACGAAAAAAGATAGATGCCGAAAACAATCTGAAATAAAATTTCTCGGATTTTCAAAGAAGCATACCATGAGTCTCCGAATCTCTTATTTATCACGGAATTCTCACGATAGCATCCAGATTCTCTTCTTTACACCGCCCGAAGATCATTAATTCCTCCTTATATATATCGCGCTCTGGAATCACCCTCACTTCACTTCTGAACGGCTTATTCACACCACCTAATTTCACTGAGCTCGAATTTGTCCTACTGTAATTCGTCGATCGCGATTCAAAAGTGGTGGCTCTAGGGAGAAAAATGGACTTAGCCTTGGCCAATCTTGGCAAAGAAGTCGGACTTCGAGTCTGGAGGATCAATGTGAGTTGGATAAAAATAGCAATTTTGATTTCTCGCGCTAATAAATAAAAATGTAGAAAAAATACCATTTTAATATTCCTTAGTCACGTCGAGGAAGCTCTAAGTCACTCAAATCAAATTTCATTAATCGATTTTAGAAACTCGCCCTGGAAGAAGTCCCTAAGTCGAAATGGGGAATTTTCTACACCGGAGATGCCTATATCGTGCTCAATGTAATTTTTTGAAGGTTTAGAGAAAACTACAAGTACAAATTCCAGACAAAACACCTGGAGCAATGGGATGTTCACTTCTGGTTCAGGACAATAATTTTATACTCGAAAACTAAAAAGCTTTAGGCTGGGCAACGACGCGAGCATTGATGAGATCGCAACTGCCGCAGCCATGACTGTCGAAATTGATAAGGCTAGGATACTCTTCAATCGAATGAAAATATTTTGATTCCTGTGTAATTTTTCTAATTGTAACAATAGTCTTGTGTGGGTGTACATCTTCATTCAAATCAAAGATTATTTTTAAATTTATTGGAACTAGAGAAAGATTCGCATTTTATAAATTTCGTTTTCATGATTTAGATGCTAGGAGGTTTCCCAACGCAGCATCGCGAGGTTCAGAACTTTGAGAGTGGACTTTTCCTGTCGTATTTCCCAGATGGAATTCGGTATGAATGAAAATAATGAAAATGTGAAATCACCCTTTCTAGATACGTCTCCGGTGGATATGAATCTGGATTCGAGAAGGTCGAAGACATGTTCAAGAACTGGAAGCCTAAGCTGTTCCACTGCAAGGGAAAACGAAATGTCAGATGCACACAGGTAAATCTCAAAACTTTCGAATAAATTCCATACATGGTGATCCCATTTCAAAAGATATATTGAAGTTTCTCTGCAGATGCACGAAACATTAGAAAAAGTAACTTTCAGGTTGAATGCAAGAAAGAATCCCTGAATAAAGGTGACGTCTTCATTCTGGATCTGGGCAGAGACATTTATGTTTGGATGCCTCCTGATAGTGGACGCCTCGAAAGAATTAGAGTGAGAATTAAGAATCCGTAAAGACTAGGTGGATTTCATAAGTTCAGGGAATGGGTCGTGCAAAACACATGGCTCATGTTGAAAGATGTGGAGCATCGAAGGCCCATGTTCTGGATTCGGATTGGGATACGAATCCTGACTTTTGGTGTCACTTCGGCGGAATAAACTCTGCGTATTCGATCACTCCCGCCAAGAACGACGATGACAATTTCTGGAAGAGAACCAACGAACAGGTTACTCTGTGGAGGTAAAATTGTTTGGATCAAAAATTATCGTAGACTACTTTCCCAACTCTCAGACTTGTCATGCCTGAATGAAATCAATCAGAAAATGTTTGATTTTTTCAGAGTGTCCAATTCTACTGGCCAATTGAAAGTGTCGAAGGTAGCCACTGGAAATCTCAAGCTCTCGATGCTCGATTCCAAAGACGCCTTCATTTTGGATTCTATAGTCGATGGAGTCTATGTGTTCGTCGGACGTGAATGCACCCTCGATGAGCGTTCGAAGGCATGTCACTGGGGACAAACCTATCTGAAGCAGCAGAATTTACCACTCTACACACAAATCACGAGAGTCCTCGAAACAGCAGAGCCAGCTAGTTTCTTGCAATGGTTAGTCAGAATTAATTACAAAAAATGTGAAAAGAATTTTGGATTTATGGTTCTGAAATGTTCAAAATTGAAGTTCGTCTAATCTCAATCTCGTGCCATCCATTCGAGTTCGCATTGGACCCAACTGACTTCCCAAATTTCATTCATCTTCAAAGTTCAAACAAAGATTCATCTGAAATGTAGTTCCAACGATACAACTGCTTAATTTCCTCGAACATTCGTTTTCAATTTTATCGGCCATTACGCATCTGTTTTGTGCTGCAATAAATCCCTCACCGAAACAAACCAAATGAGCGAAATTGATGACCAATCACACTTCATTGATCTAACTTTGAAAAATCATTTAGAAAGAAGGCAAAACTTTAGGTTTGGAGATTTCCAAGAGGAAAAGGAAAAACATGAATACAAGCCTCGTCTGTACCAAGTTTCTGATGAAAGCGGACGCATGATCGTTGAAGAAGTTGCCAATTTCACGCAGGAGGTTGAGAATTTTTTCTTGTGAGAAGAATAATAGATTAATAGGAAATTTTAGGATTTGGATGGCGACGATGTGATGATCCTGGATGCGATCAACCTTATCTATGTAAAAATCGTATTATTTGTTCGCTTTTAGCTAAAACTTTTCTTCCAGGTCTGGGTTGGAACTGAAGCGAATCCCAAGGAGAAACAGGAAGCCACTAACACTGCCAAGGTATTTTACTTTTGCTAACGATTTTGTAAAGAAAAGTCTGTCAAAAGGAAGATGAATCTTTACCAAAGCATAAGAAATCGCAGTTCATTTCAATTGTTTTTCTTTCAGAAATACCTGGAAAAAGGTTCGATGCCTCGTCACAAGAACACTGCCATCGAAACAGTCTACCAAGGCCAGGAGCCACCGACATTCAAGAAATTCTTCCCCAATTGGAACGATTCACTCTTCAAAAATGTAAGACATTTTATATCAGGTTGACTTTATTTGAATTTTTCAGCAAACCCGTTCACTGGAAAACATGAGGCGATTGCTGTTCTCGAACTAAAGTATCGAGTTTCCAATAAGAAAAGTCTTTTCAATTTGTAGATCTTATTTTAGATTATTTGTATCTGCTTCATTTCAAATTTGACTTAGCTTTATGATGCTCTTGTACCTAAAAATCATAAAATCTACCTGGTGCCCATTATATTATTTTTCTTTATAAATTCGATGCTATTTTTACAAATATTTTTTTACGATCATCGTAACTTTGTGTTTTGCTTTCTACCGATAAATGATATGCTCATTCAATAATAAACTCTGCTTCGTGTTCGTGTGAAAACAAAATTAAGAAGTTGTAAAATAAACTGGGAAAATAGTAACGTCGAAAAACAAAAGTCAGTCAGTTCATGGAAAGATTCTGATCTGCTAATAGCTCTAAATAAATCTTCAACAACATAACAGTTTGACGTTGAAGTAGATAAAATAGGTCGTCTTCAGATTATTTCAAAATCTCGAAGATATGAAAAAAAAAACTACGTAGAAATAAAATCTGTTCTGACAACGGATACTACATTTGAACGCAAAGTCATTTCCGTCTAGACTTCATCTATGACACCGGGGTATACTAACTACGGCAGCCAAAGACTACGTTTCGAGAAAATAAAGGAAAATGGAGATATTGTATGAAAACGAAAGAAGAAAAGATTATCTAGTTGGTACTTTTCTTCTGTGTTCAATACTCTCTTCACCTTTCTTCGCATCGGCTTCTTTCGATTTGTTTATCTTTATATTTTTTCGGAAAGTCGATGGATTTCAGAAATGGCGAGATCGATGACGACCACTCTGTGAGTGATCAGCTTCATTTTCGTCGGCCTTCTGCTCATCATGGTGTTCCCTCTTCATGACTAGACGCACATTCACAAAGATACGATTTTCATTCCTCTCACCATTTTTCGAGTATTGTTTGAAACGTTTCGAATCAACTTTCGAGGCGTCATAAATATCAAAGTGACATGGCAGAACATAATGAACGAAGGTTGGCTTTTTCAGAAGCTGCAGTCCAAAGCCGCGCCGACTCCGAGTTCGGCAACGAAGGCGGGCTCGAAGCAGTCTGTAGTGTCTACATAGGCAGAGGAGCCGTTGACGGTAAGCAACTTTTATATTTTCATCTCGTAGCTACTATTTGAAGGAGGATGACAGAGGGACAACGTCTATATTTAGAGATAGGGTATGATGGCTAGAGTAAAAAAGAAATAGTGTGAGAAAGACGCCATCCGTCCTCCGTCATATAATTGTTACCGTTTTACTTCTAACTACCAAAAAGAAATTGAAATGTATTAAAATATGAAAGATGCCATTTTCTGCTCCAAACAGTAGTCGCATAAGTTCATTTCCTGGATTCTATTGGACAAATCTCACTTATCAAATTTAAAAAGCGATGAATATCTTGTTTTCATCAATAGATGCAGAAGGGAAAGAAAAACAAGAAATCAAACTATGACGATGTGAGAGGACAAAACCATAGAGCTGCATCCAGTCACTTGTTATTGTGAGTAAAGGTTTTATTTTTATCCTATTTTATTCTGTTCAAAGTTCATTATTTGCAAAGAAGATATAAATAATGACTAAAGAAGATTCTACATTTAGCAATAAGGCTCTTTCAAATTGGCCCTAACTTGCTGATTTTCGATTTTTAAAATTTTATGCAAGAATTTCTGCATTCCAGAAACGTGCCCAGTTGCGCAACCATTTACGACAAATTCAAAGCGACATCATCGTTTCGAATAATCATAATTTATTCCTGGCTTCACTATAAAATCGTCAAATTTTATCGAATAAAGCTTCATGATTAACGGATAATTCAAACCAGCATAAGCTAGCTAAAATACCAGCCATAAATTAAACCTTTTCTAACTAATTTCAAAAACACCGGATAAATAATTGTTGCTACCCGATTTCTAAACATCGTAATAAAATTGCGAGTATCCATAAATTATCGTTCATTTTTGGTCTGATTTGAAAGCCACCTTCCACGTGACGAGCTAATTTTTCAGTGGAATGAACGATATTTACATCGCTTTTGAGGGTTTTCAATAAATAAGTTTGGCGATTTTTAAAGGATCTTTTGTTCTTTTCTTCCTTGTAAATATTGTCGTTGATTGATCACTTACGAGGGGTTCAGTCCTCAGAAAATTTGGGGTTGGGCTGATAAAATCAGGTAAAATCCTTGAATTTTCCATTTCTAAAAATTCTAAATCGATATTTTTGGTTCGAAAAACGATCTAAATTTGCCCAAAAACTTAGACAAACCGTTTTATTTTTCTGGTCGTCGAAAATTTGTATCGAAATTATGAATTCTGAGGCGGAGAAGGAAAAATGAACCCCTAATAAAATTAGAATAAAGAGGAAAAGTTGAGGAAGAAAAGAACGAACTTCTGCTGAAGTTCCCATAGGGTACAATTTAAATGAATTTAGCAAACTGACAAAGTAAAAATGACAATCAAAAAGTGAGGAATGATAGCACAAATCAAAGATAATAAAATAGAAAATAGAAATCTGCAACATCAAATATTCACAAGAAACGATTTTGACAAAGAAGAGTAAAATTAAATCCGGAATAAAAAAGTTTCGAGTGTTTTGGGCACTTCCCATTTGCTAAGTCTCATTTCGAAAAGCTTCATTTTTTAAATGAGAAAATTTTGAGTTTTAATGGTCGTGCCCAACCCGCTTTGATAAATAATATTGTCTGCGACGAAGAATAGAATAAAACTAGGTATCTTCTAGAATCGTGTGTTGAATTTTCGAAGATATCTCGTTAGAGAAACGGATTTAGAGGGGGTATAAGTCTTGGTAAATTGGCAAAATAAGCGAATTTTCGACAAGATTTTGGTGAGAGGATGATATATTGGATAGATTTTCTAACAATAAAATAACAAACCAAGAAATGAATGAATCCGTGTGCCCCCTTTTGTATACTACGATATAAATTCATATCACAAATGTGTATAGCAAACTCTCAAGTACCACCTTGAATTGAGTATAATTTGAATAATGATAGAGAAATGATTATTTGGACAATTGATAGAGGACAGATTAGATACCTAGTTAACTCGAATTTTCGTGATCATTTAGGCATTTCGATATACCGTACTTGTCTAATAGGCAAAATGATAATAAAATCAAAATTCGAAAAGTGATAAAATTCGATTCGTATAATAAAAATTAGAAATCTAACAGAATAGCACATTCGAATCGAAAATTCATAGAAGAACTAACAAGTACAGTATCAGAACTAAAATGTGAAAGATTTTGCGTTAAAACCGAAATCTTATGGAAGATGGAGTCATAAAAATAACTTGTTCGGAAATTATTCCGGAAGCTTTAGAGTCTTCCGGGATTTTCTGGCCGATTTATCGATCGAGAGCCATAAGGTATCTGTAATTCTCTTCTTCCGTCCTGACGACGGGTTTGGCGAAGAATCCTCGTTGGAACACGCCTCCGAGGAAGGACTAAATCAAGACTGTCTTACCCTGTGTTTACCTCTTCTTTGAATGTTTGATTAATTCAAGCAGCATTCCACAACACAATAGAGCAATAGAATCGAGAGGCATGGTATATTTTGGCTGGTCTTTTCTCTTTTCATAAGATGAGCATTTTTGGCAGCACATCACGAGGTGGTGGGGATTTTCATGATTTTCACAAATTTGGCCACGAGACTTTGCCCTGATTTTTCGTTCTCATCCGCATTCACGAGTTGTCGTCGTTGACCGGTGCTTTTCCGCTTTCGGTTTCGATTTCACGAGGAGCTTAGAAAAGAAGCACGACATTAGTTCGGGGATTTTTCATATTTTATTGTTACAGCCATTTTGTATGCCCTAGCGACAAACATTCTTTTTTAATTCTACATGCATTTCTATGCTCGAAAATTGAGATCTACCATAGAAGCAGAAGTTGCAGATATTTTAGTTCCAAAGTTGTTTTAAATTTGACTTACATTTTTTGGACCGGTGTGCGCCGCTTCTGTGCTGTGCATCGAGTCCAAATGGCTACTTGTCGACGTCTGAAAATAGCAAATTTTAAATTCTAAAAAATCGATAGATGGTATTTGTATTCTACAAGAGAGTCGAGAAATAACTAACTAAAAATCTACCTGTGCCTGACTAGCCTGACTGGCAGTAGAGGCAGCAGCGAGTTTGGAGGCGAGGTTCTGTGGAGCGGCAGCAGCGGGCAAATGGGCGACTGCTTGCATGTTTGGGGCTTGCTGACGGTCCACTGGTCCAGATACTGACATAACAAGACCACCCTGCAAATTCCATAAGTTCAAACTTGGAATTAATCAATTTCTCCAATTTGAATACTTTAGAATATAATCAAGTACTGGAAAAGTTTGTAGTTCTTCTCCATTTACCAAAATATTCTTTTCTTAAAACAGCTATGTTTAAAGCGTAATCAGTAAATAATGAAGGATGATTTTGAATTGAGATAAAAATTCAAATATTGACCTCCTCTTTTCTATTGTTATCTGCGTAGTCAACCGACTGACTCAACTCATTACCCATCCACGAATAAAATCCGGAATATTTAGAAAATCTCTATAACAGACAAAATTTGATTTTACTGAACCAAAATTTTGCGCGACTTGCGAATATGAATATGACTAATGAGGAATAAGCTAATGTCTAGAAGAAAGCGAAAAAAAGATAAACGATTATCCCTGGATTAAAATGAGAATAAGTCCTTGCTTGAAAGGAAATTGCTGTTCGGAAGAAAACATGAATGTGCTTAGTAGGGATTTTCGCGTGAGCTTGACAAATTGAGAAAACATGCGAATTATCAGCTGTGGAGTAATTTCATCTTCTCATTCAACATGTTTTGCACGTTCTCAATAAAATTAACGCGTAGGTGTTTGGGCAGATTTTTTGAAAGAAAAAAACAGCTTGGAAAGCTTAACTTCTAATTCGCCTAGTTTTCCTCTTTTTAGCAACGCTTTCTCTTAAAAATTGTGAGAAATACCATTTCTGAATGAATGAGTGGGTTTTGGATAAGTTTTCGAAATGAAAACAGCTTCATCGAAAATTCAGTCAATTCTTAGACTAGTGTTGATAAAAAAAAGGACTTTCCAAATTAATAATGAATGAATGAACTGGATGAATTTTTCAGGAACGATGAAAGGCGCTTTTTGAAATGGAGTTAGTTTGAGCAATTCCCTCAAAATCTCCCAGGCAACAGACCTATCATCAAACTTCCTATTTCGCAAAAAAAAATGCATTCAGATTTCGAGAATATTCTATCAAAATGTGTGATATGCCTTACCGGGCATCAAATAAATTCGCCAGAATTTGTAAATATATTGGGCGGAGATAGTTGGAAATGAATTTTGTTCGACCAGTAAGCTCAAACCTCGTATTTTTCCAGATCTTTGAGGGCAATATTCCGAATTTTCCGAAATTTTCGGGTCAACATTTAGGATTTCCGAAAAAAAAAATGTTAGACTTCCGTTATTTTAAAGAAAACCCGACTTTAAAATCCCATGAGCTATCGGATTTCATGTTTTTGAACTTGTAAGTCGAAAAAGGTCGCCTACCTCCGCTTCCTGGGGTGGTTTATGGCTCGTCTGATGCGAGTTGTGAATCTGCAGAGACGCAGACGAGTTGCTGGGGGGCAGAGAGGCGTGACCTTGGAGTGCGAACAGGTGGTTGAAGTGCGAGAACGAGGACTTCTTGTGCGAGTGCTCCAATAGAGCCGATGCCCAATCGGGACCCTGGAATGAATTTATCACTTATTGCAAAGAAAACATCAAAAACTGATTAAATTGAAACTTTTACAAAAATCGATTCTAAAATTATTAGAAAACTGAAATACTAAATTGAAGTATTCTTACAAAACATATTTCAAGTTCCCTACCAGGGTTTTTGGTCGGATACAAAATTTCGTACTCGTACCTGTACCAACGGGTACTAACGCAAAACCCTGCTCCCTACCAACTAATTTGGCAAATCAAGAAGCTGCTTACTTGAGTCAATTTACGGTTGTTTTCGTTGAGAACACCACTCCAATCGGCAGCAGAAGAGGATTTGCGCAGAGGCGGTGCAGCCAACGAATCTGACAGTAGAGCTGCCGAACTGAAAAATAATATGGTAAATTTTTAAAATATAAAATATGAGATTGACTCTAGAAAATTTGCTTTGAAAACAAATTTGGTGATAATTTTAACGACCTATGAAAATCAGATTTGAGCGAGAAAAACATGGAAAAAGGGACAAAGACGCGGAGCTTCAACACAAAGCCATAAAAATGTTATCATTTCATCAAAAACGAGAATGGATGAGAAAATCAACAGGAGTCTAAAGGTTTGAGAAAAATCGGAACGAAATGAGAAAGTGTTTTGAATTTGATAGAAAAGTGATAAGTAGTTGAAATTGAAGTTTTGAAAAGTTATCAACTATTTTGTATAGTGAAATAATGGAAAAGTAATGAGGATATCGATGATAAAATATAGTGGTATCGAAGAAGAATGTCGATGTGATAGGGAATTTTTAATGGTGCGATGTGCAGAATGGAAATATACAAAAAGCTATCCATTTTATAAACAAATCCCTGAGCTATTGGGGGTTTGTTATTTGAAACGTGTGATTTTTTGCTTGCGAAATTCGAGAACATCAAAAATGAGTCAGCCGAAAATTTAAAAGAAGTTAACGAGATTCAATGCAATTTGCCGTTCCATGAATGAAATGATAAATTTGATTTGATTTATTGAATTTAGCAGAGGCGAGGAAGAAATGATTCAATAAGTATCTAGAAATAAGAAAATTGATAAGAGAGAAAATATGAACGCGAAAGAAAAATCGAGTTTAGTTTAGGTAGCATTCTAGTTCAAGAAGTTTAACTGGGAACGGTTTAAATAGGAAGTGAATATTTGTCAATGAATGATTAGTAAGCCATTGGCAAGTATGTACCTACTTATAGAATGAAAAAGAAAAGGGGCGTGGCTAAGGAACGATAGATTGTGACGCCACAAACCCACGTGGCCGTACAGGTCAGCGAAAGATAATGGGAGAAGTGAGGCAAACGCCCGAGAGAATTACGAAATACGCCTACTTTG
>LIAE01008796.1:32742-57202 GCA_002287525.1 Diploscapter pachys | reverse complement strand
AGATGTCTAGTCGTTTCCTGAACTCTGCAGTTTGGCCGAAATGAAATCAAAAGTTCAACAACTCTAGAAGATATCGACGAAAACAAAAATCTCGAAAAGTGCATTTCATCATTTTCGAAGAAGAATGAGAAGTGTGATGATTAAAGTGAGTGCAAATGTCGATAGAACATAAAATTCAAAGCTAAAATAAAAACGCGACAGATAAGAGTACAAAAGTTTCAACCCCAGTTAAATTGCGTTTGAGTTGAAACTTTTTGAATTAAGAATAAACGAATTCGATGGAATTAAAATCTAAATATTCGGCGTAAAACCTCCCTTTTTCCTAAAATTTTCCAGCTGGCCTAAAATTCGTGCTCATTCAGTAGTGATAAGAATCGGATCAAAAATGAAACTAAAAATCGTACAGCTCAAAATCAGTTCAGTGGCAACTCGGTGTAATGATAAAATCACCTGAACGAATCAAAACAAAAAAAAAACTGAACTGAAAACTGAATGATGAAAGTTTGGGGTTGGATTGCTGAATTTCTGGATGAAACGAGAGAGAACATTGTGGAAAAGTGCCTGGGGCATGGAAAGGAAGGGAGAAAGCTTGATGAGACGAGCAGAAAGGAGAGAAATAGCACAGAAGTTGATTGAAAAGAGGAATGGCAGAGGGCCTTTAGAAAAGGGGGCGGAGCCTAAAAAGAGAGGGAAGAATATTGCGTCATACTCTGGCGGACTGAAGGGGGTGAAGAAAACGAGGAAAAGATGAAGGTTGGAACAACAACTCGACGAGTCAAACAGTTGGTTTGAGGATAGAGAAGAAGCTTCCGGAGGGTGGAGAGAACAACGAGATTCGATTAATGAGATTTACCGGGAATGAGAGAAAAAAGGACGAAAAAGGCTGCATTTCTGATAAGACAGAAGCATAAACATACTAGTATAAGATTGGTGCATGCATAGAGAACGTTCAGGTAAATCCAGAAATTGCATGAGTCATTGAAAAAAGCCAAAGAATATTTTAAGACTAAAAACTAAGGAATTTAGAAGTTTTGAAATTACCTTGCAGCGCGAAAATTATCTTTCCACTTCTCGTTCTTAACGAAGTCGAAAATGTTCATAGACCTCTTATTTGTTTTGAATTGCATATTGTAGAAGTCTAGATTGCGTTTAAAGCGTTTGTGCTGATTTAGAAGGATGAATATCAGAGATTAGTTTTCGAATAATGCTGAATTGCAAATTCGGTTGGAGACGGATTTTGAAAGTCTTATTTATGCTCGATTAAAATGGGGCGGGGTTTGGTGTCTAGAAACTAGATGTTTACGCGTGGAAACGTGGTCAGTTGATCGACCAAAAAACCAAATCTGCATCCGAAGATAAAAAACAAACAAAGTCGAAATAGCTTAGAAACGGCAGACAGACCGAAAAAATCACGTTGTTGATGAGTTGGAAGGGAGCACGTTATTCGTAAACAGGGCAACAGAATGAAATGAAATGCAGACTGAAGTCCCAAACTTTGATCTTATGCTGCAAAATAAGGGAACACGAAGCTCGAAAGAAACGCTTATTTTCGCGGAATATTCAAGAGATACTCAATGGAAAAGTCTAGATATGCTAGAAACTTCTCAGGGCAACTAGTGAATGCGTAGAAACTACAAATTTAGAAATTGTAGTGAAAGTCCATAGAACCAAATGAATATGTTTTACAAAGAGTAATTTCAAGAAAAGTCGGTAATTAGATGGTACTAGTTCTAGAGCAGAGCTAAAAATTAATGAATATGTTTGAATTTGTTCAAAATCTAAAAAGCCATTAGACCATTAGAATACCTGCATGGGAAGCTGTGCAGACCGTTTTCGAGCGGCTTGTCAAAGACGAAATTCATCTTTTCGGATTACGGTAGTTTAGAGGGATTCAGCACAAAATGTGATGAGAAAGTTTGTGGGGCAACGAATTTTTGGTCGAACAATTTGAGAGACAAGACGAAAGGAGTTCCCTATCAATTTGCACTTTATAGTCCTGTGTTTACAAGAGACGAGAGAGCAGCAGAAATGCAGTGAAAAAGAAGCAAAAATGAGAAAGATACAGGTGAAAAACCTGGGGCAGAAGGAGAAAAATTGATAGTCGTTAAACCTGAGAAGACAAAGATAATGGGAAAACTGGAGACGCTGAGAAAAAGGGGCATGTCTGTCGGGCAGCGCGAAGTGGGGTGACTGTTTCGACGACAGACAGACGCACTGATTAGCGAGAAGTGATTAGAAATAGGGAAAATTGAGTAAAGAGAAAAGAAGCAGACAGAATGTCACTGAAAACGGATACCACGTGGGGCGGAAACAGAAGAAGTGAGTGAGTGAGTGCGAGGGAACCCAGGGGAAGAGGAAAGACCGGACAGACAAGCAGACAAATCATCGCCACGAAGTCAGGTGGAAATCCGAGGCAGGTCAAACTTACAGGAAATCAAGTGCGAAATATCGAAGTGTTCAAAATAAGACTCTAATAATAAAAGAACTGCATTTTTGAAGGACAGATTATTTGATCAAGATAAATTATCTGTGAAGTCATCATGGTCGAAACTGAACAGGAATTGCCAGAATCGAAATTTCATAAAATCATATGTTCAGATTTAATCAGCCCGGAATCCAATAAAATTTCTCAAAGAATTCAATAAAACCAATCTATTCGCTGAAACTATAGTCTGGGAAAGGAAAGTTTTCGACCGCATCAAAGTGACGGTTGGATGAAGGAGAACGAATGAATTGTTTGCGGATTCCAGAGGGAGAATGAAGGGAATGCAACGGGTGAACAGATTTATGAAAGGAACGGAAACCGGACGGACGAACGGAAAAAAAATGACTGAATGAGTGTTGTCAGGAACGGAAAAAGTAGACCGGAAGTGAATGTAATTGAGAGTATGGCGCATAGCTTCCTAGAAAAGTTTATGCAGTTTAATGATGTAATAATGCTAATAAAGAAAAATGGTGTTCTCAGGAAGTAATGAATATTCATGCTCCATGTAATTTTTTCTCGTTTCCTTTGTTCATTTTCTTGCAGTTCGAGGGCTTATCATCATAAAAAGTGAAGAGAGTTTTGCGAATCTTTTGTGAACGAAAACCGAAACAATGGGGTTGAATTTTGATGTCTTCAGGGGTGAGCAAGATTTATCCATCCCCGACCCATCCCAGAAAATCAGATTTTGCT
Organism: Diploscapter pachys; assembly: GCA_002287525.1. Taxonomy (NCBI): domain Eukaryota; kingdom Metazoa; phylum Nematoda; class Chromadorea; order Rhabditida; family Rhabditidae; genus Diploscapter; species Diploscapter pachys. The sequence goes on along the minus strand of LIAE01008796.1, from coordinate 54,027 downwards.
CACCCCTGGATGTCTTAGCTTGTTTGCCTATTATTCTGAAGCTAAGTTTGAATTTTCAAGTAAAAGTGTTAAAGATTTTGGCCGAAAATAGTCCTTTACCACCCATGAAATCAGATAGTTTGGAAAAAGAATGCGGATTCTAAGTGGTTTCGATATCGTTTTGCGTGTTTGTTTTGCACTTTCATCGTCATTTTTGTGGGGAGACAAACCGTCTCTTTCAATTCACCCCCTCTCAAAAATTCCTAAAATATTCCTCATTTATTGACTCACATCCGACGTAAATAACTCAAGTCGTTTCGTCAAATTATTATTTTTGAAAATAAAATCTCATTCCCCCATAAAATACGAAAATACTAACTGTCTTTCCAGAAAAAGCCTGCCAAAAATGAAAATATTTGATCAATTCCACGAAAAATGTCATGGGATTTTTCTCCATGCTATGTCTGCCTTTTGAAAATTAGAACTGCACATTTTTCATTAGCACTCGTCTTCAGCATTGCTGTAAAATATACTGAATGAGTTTAGTTAAGAAAAAATCGTGCTTGGGCTTCAGTTTAGCTCTTTAGAAATTTATGCTTCTCTCATTATATTCATCACTTTTCTGCCATTTCTTCCAGTCAGAAAGTCTGTTTGTTTGATCGAAAATCAGAATCGTCCTTCGATAAATTGACCGCCTTTTATTGCTATTTGGAAAATGGCCGACAGCAGTCTTTCAGTGCGCCTTTATCTCCGAATTTTCGATTTTATGACCTCGAAAATGTGCATGTTTGCGGACAACTCTCCTTGAAAAGGCGAATGATAAGAAAATTCAAGTCCATCAATTTCTCAGATTCGAAATGTCGGTTTCCAATTTCAATTGCATAGATCTGATGAGAACTGTTGACAGACTAAAAATTGATTTTCTTCCGAAATCATGAGAAAACAGTCGATTATTGACCGGAAATTGGTCTGAAAGAAAAAATTCGATCCTCGTTTTCATTTTGCTGACCCGCAAAAGGGGAAAATTGTAGAAAGGCGAGGTGAAACCAGTCTGATTTGTGCGTTGTTCGAAATCATTTTGATAAGTGATATTTCACTGACAAAAGTTAACGCATCAACAATTCGATTCACAATTACGATCTTCGTATGATTTCCATTATAAATTATTATTAAATTTGGAAAATTTCGTGACAATTTGACGGAAAAAGAATTGATTTCGGCAGATATTACAGGAACTTTCATATTTATCAGCTATCAGGGTTAAGGTTCAATCATGTTTCTGTTTGTAATTTTTATCATAAATTGTTGTCCAAGTAATGTCATTTTAGTGACAAAATCATCATTGATTTTCTGAAGATATTACAGAAATTTCGCTGTTTCCAGTTATTAGAGCTAGAGACGTGAAGGAATTCTTGTAAGAAATGATTTTTGCCTGGCACGGTGAGGGAACTTGCAAACAGAAAAAAAATCACAGAGCATGACATTTACGCAATCAGACAAGACGAAAGTGAGCTGATGAAATAAGCGAAGTTTAGACAGAATAAGAAGGGTTTTGAGTGACTCTTCGAAGGTTTGCAGCAGACTTTGAGGAAGTGTACCTAGCAATCTCTCGGTAAATGACGAAATATACAAGTCAAAACACAGGCTGAGATTCATATGTTTAGGAAAAAATCCATGTTTGCAGAAAGAAGTATTCTTGTGCACAACAAGACTCGTCAAAACTGCATTGAATTGGCGAGTTCAGATAAAATACAAGAGGGTTACTTAATTTTGATCTACTAGAGTTATCTTTAAAATTCTGCAGAATGAAAATAATAAAATTTTACAAACGTCATTGCTAAATTCCATCGTATGCAAACAGTATTTTCTGCGCAAATCCAAGTCATTCTGCAAATTTTGCACCGAAATAACGTCCCCTTTGTGATATGATAAGAAGACTTGAATGCACCAAAGCTGTTATTGTATCCGGTTAAAATGTCATTCAGTTATGATGCGATGCATTAACCTAATGATTCAGATCATTTTGAAATTCTCTGAATTTGAGGATCTTCTAGAATTTAGCGAAATTCTATTACCATCATTCGTTGGTTTTAATTCAAGTAAACAATTCACTAAATTAGACAGTTCGTGAAAGTTCGAGGCGCGATACATCATGATTACAGGCGAATTGTCATTGAATTTTTGACTGATGTAAAATGATTATCAAATTGTCAAATTCTCAAAAGGAGGGAGGAGTGTTTTTGAATGATTTTACATTGCAGTGAAAAAATGATGAAGAGAAATGCTAGAAATTCGAGAACCTACGCGATTCATGAAATGACACAGATACCACATAACTATTTGGTGACTTTCAAAGATCGTGAAATTTTTCACGAAGGAAAAAACTGGGATGTTGCATTGCATTGAAAAAATGTGGGGTCAAATGGTACAGCTGACCAAATTATAGAAAATGACCTACAATTTGGGGTCTTTGAAAATCTCCTCACTTTCCAAGACAAAATAAGGCCGGTAAAGAAGCAAATTTAGTGAGCTTTCGAAAAGACCCATAAGTTAGACAAAAATATTAAAACTACGATCCTTTATATGTAAATTTAGCGGACTTCGACCCCTAATATATGCTAGATCTACAACGTGTTATTTGAGAAAATGCATAAATAGCGAGAGATAATTGAATACCTAGAGAGGGCAGAGAAAGAAGATAAGTGACTATGTGACGATTGAGTGGCGAGATCACAGAAGATCAAGCGCAATTGAATGATAGAGATGAGATATACAGGGATAGTAGAGGTAAAACCTGTAAGACAGATAGATCTAGATCAGACGCACAAATAGCCAGATTTTGTATGTGGTAGAAAAAATTCTTTTTATAGAATTCTCATCTGTCTAGAGAATTTTCGAAAAATCATTATTTTCTACTCAAATTTTGAATATTTTGCCTTCAACTCATCGTTCTTGTTATTTACTTTCCCGTTACTTTGGTGCTGTTTGTAGTTTGTTTTGTGAAATCATTTCATAGTCGGTTTTTCATTGGAGTTGTCTGACTTTTGTGAATTTGTCATTGTTGAATTGAAGCGGAAAGTCATGACATAATGATGGATCGAGAGATTAGGCTAGAGAGAAAGAAAAGATGATGATAAGAAAAGATAAATGAGAAAAAGTAGGAGGCGAAGGAAAGGGGACGATACTCTGACAGAGGCAGAGAATAGGACCTGAGGAATTGTCACGTGGTGAGTTCGAAAAATCGGAAAGCGAAATGATGCAATACTGAAAAATGGGAAAGGCTGAAGGGGGTCGTATTTCATCACAAATTCCTCATTGAATTTCACTCAGTGTCTTTGACGAACAGAACGCTGTAAATGCAGCGCAGAGAAAAGGAGAAAGAGGTGTTCCGGTTTTATTGTGACAACAACGTCACAATACATGAGGGCGTGGGTAGAAAATAAGAGAACAGGATAAATTTGCATTTCTGCGGTACTTTAGGATGAAAATAGCTAGCGAAAATACAAATTTTCTAATGTTTGATAGCAATTTTGTGGGTTGAATTGTACAAAAATATACTATTGTGACTGTTGGCTAAACAATTGTCTGACAGTCTAAATAAAGAACCAACGAAGTTCGGTTAATTAGAAGAAGCTGAAAACGCGAAGCTCTGACGTAAATGGTTCATCGCCTCTTAACGAAGATTAGAACCATGTATTTATAAGATTTTGACCAGTTTCCAGTTTTCTAGCTTGCAAAATTTTCATTTTTCGTCAAATTTTCTAGATTGATACATCAGAAAAACTCATTCCCGAACCTTTTCGAAACGCAAAATCAGTTTTAACGAATCCCAAATTACTAAGTAATGAATGTGTTGGTGTAATTTTACAGAAAAGTAATGGTTTGATAGGAAAAGCACAAATTTAGAAGGTGGGTGTGAAATTTGAAATCAAGTTTTTAGTAGTGTTGTTGATCAGTTTGATAAAATTTTCGACTTGTAGAAAAATATGGGGCTAAAGTCCAATTTTGAAGTAAAAAATGAGAATGGAGAAATTAAGCGATAGAAAAATTGTTAATGAAACAGTTTTTCGTAAAAATAAGAAAGCAGCTTCACTTATCCTTTTTCACTCTTTCCTTTCGTCATTTCGTCAGAATGCAATCTCACGCCACTTTTCGCTGAATTGAGTCATCCCCAAACAAGAGAAAATGAAGATACTGTAGGTTTATCAGAAGCTTTACAGGAAAGAAGTTCACAGGTTAGCAATCTCATTAATGAATTATAAGTTGGAAGTAATTTTTGCATCAGATCACCATTCTTCTCCAAAAAAACTCGACGTTCATAATATTTTCGCTTTATTTTGTGATGCTGATTGATTATTATGTGAGCGGGGGAAACCTGCCGTAGAATGCGTTGCATTGATGCAGTGACATAGACTAAAAACGAAGAAACACAGCAACCCACGCGGAATTGCGGACGGGAAAGACCATCTGCGTCACTGGTTGAGAACTGAGAGAACGCAGAGGGCAATTCTGACAGGCAAAAAAGGAGTTACTGTAGATGACAATTAGAGGGAAGGGAGATCAACGACAAACGAGAAAAATGAAAAGATTGAAGGACTAACTGCGTGGTGAGACTGCAGGCTATCAAATCAGCCAATTCAAGTCAGGGCACTCCCATTCAAAGCTGAAACAGCCTCATTCCCGAAGGAATTCCCTTGTAAAATTTCCCAAAACTCCCCATTTCAATGATAAAACAGGGACTCTGTCAAGAGTGAATTCGTGAGAATTCTGTAATTCCCTTATTTCGTTTTCTGATGAAATGTGAAACACACTTTTAACCGGAAGCGTGAACTGTCAAATTTCAAACAAACTATCGATAAAAATGTAGAAATCGAAATATCGGAAGTTTTACTGATTCTGTCAGCGTCAATCAATTTGGAGAATTGCATGAAGTGGCGCAATGGAGATCGAGTACAATTCAAGGGAATATCAATGAAATGCACAGAGAAGAAGCGAAAATTATCAATAAAATGTTAGAATTCGTGATTTTTACTATGATTTTTGATCGCATAATGCTTTTTCTAATCTCGAGGCGCATTTGGCAGCAGTTCTCTGTTCTAATTCCGTTATCAATTCATCAATAACTATCGATATTCTGTTCCTATTTAGTAGTTACGTGCTATTTTAGTCATTCGTAAGTAGGACACTTTGTCTTATGCAATGGTATTGATAAAGGAATCAGCTGATAGTTGATATTAGAGAAAGAAAAGGAAAGAAATCAGAGCTCACGATCAATTTTCGCTGTGAATAAAGCAGACAAGGTGGCGGAATTTTAATAAAAAAAAATGGAAAGTCTTATGAAAAAGTAACTAAATAGACAATATCATAAATTTTCTATGTCGTTTGCTCTCAAAAACGTCTCATCGACTTTCGAAAGTGTCTGATAAAAAATTCACCGACTTTCACATTAGCTGAGAGATGAAATGTCCAATACCAAAATCAGTGCCACAACAAAGCAGCACCCTATCAACTTTTCGAAATCTAATCAAATTTTAGCAAAATGCCGGAATTGAAGTTTTGTTTCGATAGACTGATTCATATCTAGTTACTAATCTAGCGGAAGTTTTTACAATTAAACCTTTGAATTTCATTGCCCAAATGTGACTTTGATGCACTTTGTCAGAAAAATCGAAGGAAAGATTCGATTTTTTCGATTGACACTGTTTCCTCTGCTTGTAAAGCATTCATCGTAAAAGGGAAAAGGCAGAAGAGAAATGATAGCAGACTTTTATGGGTGCATTTGAACTCGAAAAATCTAGTACGGCGAGTTAAAATAGGAAAGTTCAAGAAGAAAAATGTAAAGCGATAAAATAATGATGCCGATATGAGAAGGCACAGCCACGCGCAAGACTCGTAAAATATTTAGAACTACGAAGTCACTTTTGGTGCAATGAAATAAAATTCGAACTGGGGAATAATTATTTCCAGAGAAGAAAGAGGGGGACTTGAAACTTTTAGAGTTCGCATGAAAAAATGACTCTTCATTCAAATAAGCATGATTCAAACTTGATGAAAGTTATGTCAGAAATAGAAAATGTTCTTTCATAACAAACACCCATATTCGTCATGCCACTTCAATAATATTAGTGTTCCGGAAGAGAAAGTGAATTTTCAAGGCTAATTTTGCTCTTGAATGAATTATGAAACCTCGAAATTATTCTTGTTCACCACATCTAATTCGTTATATCGTTCTAGCTTCTAATGACTAATGAAGCTTCGTTTTGAAAAACCAAATTTCTTTGAATAAAATCTTCAAAAATCTAGTCCTTCAAATCAAAACGTACCATGTCATTCTAAAAATTTCAAAAGTACTTAGTGACTGACGTGACGATAGCGTTCTGATTTGTTGTGTTATTGTTGTTTTCTGTAAAAAATGTCTCATTTCTAATCGCGTTCTTCGAAGCGAATTCCTCAATTCGAGGCCCCAAACTACAGCCGAAAAAAGTGATTTTTTGAACAGTTGACCGACTGGCAGAGACATTTGTCACGTAGCGAGTTGAGAGGGAAAAACAAAGGGTGAATTGAGGATAGAAGATGAAAGGGCCTAGAGGATAGGGATAAATGAATGAGACAGAAGTTTTTAGGCTGGTAGATGAAAAGCCGAAATGATGCAGCCTGAACTAGGGAAATGGGATAATTGAAAAACGCCCTTTGCTAGAGAAGAAAATGAATGAGCTTAGGCTAGGGAGCTGTCAAAGGGCTTGAAGGAAAAAGTCAGGAATTCAGGTTGATAAAAAGTCCTAAAAGGACGGATAGATAAAATGATAAAATGCTCAGACTTTGTAAGAAGCAGCTGTGCTAGCTATGCTCATTGGGTCAATGGCGATAATCAGACTGATGAAAAACAACGACATCTGTTGGCGGGACTTCATAGAATGGCAGGATTTGAGTGTTCGTTGGTTAAACAGGATGAGTGTTTTTAGGAAATTCCTCTGGTTACTTCAAATAAATAAAGCGCTGGGGAATATTTATGGAAGAAAAAGTTTGACCTTCTCATTTTGATTAGTTGATCGAAGAACTAACTGTTAAAACAATGAGTTGAATGAATCAGGGAAAATCAGAGCGATCTCGATTCAGTCAAATTTTCTGAGAAGTGAAAATTCGTCGCAAATTTTCCCTCGGTCCTTGAAAAACAAAATCGTATCAAAGAGAATGAACAAGAAGAGAGAATTTCGTCGAAATGCGATTTGTTTACGAGTGGAATCTGAATGAAGGGTGGAGGTGAAAATTCGAAAATATGTGTGCAGATTAGCTGATAGCAAATGGAAAGATAAGAACATGGGAAATCGAAAAGTAAAAGATCAATTTGGAACCGATGTAGGGTTTGAAGAGGGAGGGACGGAGTTATTTACGCAGAAAGACGAGTCATAAATTGTCCACCTTTGCAGGATGGTGAGGGATCTTTGTAGAAAGAAAATAAGAAATAGACTGTTTCAAGGAAACCGCTATCAAGTCTAGGAAAGTTGGTGACAGAACGTGATTTACATCAGGCGATTTGACGAAGAAAAAACAACAGATTCTTTCAGGGGTTTTCCGAAGAAAAAGAAGACGAGTGAGACTGATGCAATATTTCCGGAAAGTTGAATGGAAATGCAGCAAGATCAACAGATATTGCATCAGAATGACTTCGGAGGGGAAAATTAAGATGATGATAGAAAATAGAGGAATTAATTTTTTTGCAAATATTTGAGTGAATTCTAAAAATATTCGAAAGAAAAACAAGCTAACCTTTCTTTGCGGACCATAATTAGTGGGTTGTTGAGTTCTTTCTGGATGGCCTCTTGCTCCAGCGCCTGAAAATGACAACGCTATCTTGAAAACTTTAGGCAAATTCAGAAAGTGCATTTTGCAAAGCTTGAACGTTCATTTTAGAATGAAAGAAAGCATAACATCATAAAATTGAATATTCTAGGAAGGGAAAAAACATGAAAATTATCCGTTTTTCTCGACAATTTCATCAAGAATAAGTCATAAAGATATGTAAATTTTCAATAATCCTAAATAATTCGTGAAAAAGTCAAACCTTGAGATTAGGATGAGACAAAATTGGTGTTTTGAGTGCGTCGTGGACGTGCGAATAATTGGACATGATTTTGTTGACAGAGGGGTGCGCTGAAATTCACTCCTTCTTTGCATAAAGCAGATGTTTTCACTAAATCACAGCTTTCTTCGTATTTCTTCAGCGCGCGAGAAAGAAAAATTAAAAGCTGTGAAAATTCGATCGAACTTACGCAGATGTTTATATTTTGCAGCAAAATAAATTGAATCAGAGAAATTCTGTCCAAGAAATTTCGCACAAAAATAACAATTTGTACAAAAATGTATTCATTCTTGTTGAGAATAGTCTGCAAAATTCACCACATGACAATGCAGGAATTGTTGTTAGCTATGTTGTGTGAAGATGAATGACTTTTTGTAAAATTGAGTTTCTGCGCCTAAATTCATGCAATTCATACCATCATCTTGGCTGACGAGCAGATGAGGAATCTCCAAATGAGGTTCGCTTTTCGACAGAGTGCGCAAGTTGATCTAAAAAGCGGAATTAGATCTGAACAAATAACTATCGTTTTTCAATAGGGAAGTAGAATTGTTTAAATTCGATGTTCAAAAGTCAAATAGAAATTACAAATTTGAAAACTCTTCACATGGTGAAAATAATTTGTGCAGATAAATTTTGCTTCTGATGATACATTCCAAAATAAGGGATTCAAACAATTAATAGAATTAAAAAAAAAAAAACCATAAATGTTTCTCGCTAACCTGTCCCGGTTTGGGCGGTGTTAGGAATTGATCATGTTCATTCGGATGATGCAGATTGTGCGGCACTGCCGAGTGATGATGGCTCATGAACGAGTCCGTCTCGATGTGATGCTGTTCCATCTTGTAGCAAACGATGTTCGAGGGAGAACACGAAAGCTGAAAAATCGCTATTTCGAGAGAAAAAAAACGAAAAAAGGCAAGAAGCGATGAAGCTTGAAGTCGAATAATGAAGTTTACGCAAGAACAATGAACGAGCGTCACACTTCGTTGTTTCATTTTTCGTACTATTTTCGTGAATTTATTAGAAAATCAATCGATAATCGCTTGGCTAACTGATAGATATCTTATCGAGGATGAGGGGTGGCTGGACAAAGCAGGTTATGAGAGGAGAAAGGCACTCAAAACGACCCATGGGGATTTCTAGAAGATTCGATCTGACAAAAACATATTTCATGTTCGGTTTTTGTTGAAAAACCCATGAAATAGCGGATGTGAATAGCTAAATTTGGGTGTGGGTCTTGCGATAAGCAAAAAGAACGTGTCATTGAGAAAAATGGAAAAGTCGATAAATAACTTGGGTTTTCCGTAAACAATTTGTTATCGAGGCTAACGAGTAGAAAAGAAATTTCCTCGACGAAAGGGATCGGAAGATGAATGATGAACTGTTGCAATTTTCACAAGTGGTCTTTTGGAACAGGAAATTTGGAAAAAAAAATCTTATTGCTAATTTCAAATAGATCAATTCGGAAAATAGTGCTAAAAACTCATTAAAAAGGACTTTTTCTTGGCAAATGCAGAATTTTCAAATCAAAACAGTCAGCGATGTGCCAAGTATCGATTTTCTCGCCACGCTGTACAGAGTGCCACTGTTTTCGCGATTTTCATAAACAATGCAAACATTGGCCTTACCACTTTTACAATTGATGAAGTGATTTCTGTTTGCGAAACTGAAATTTGGAAAGTTCAACGATTTTTTGAAGATTTGAAGAATCCATCTTCACAGGTTCATTTTCAAAATTTCTGGGATTTTTTGATCTTCGGTCCAAAATCGATTAGTTTTAGTGGTTGACGGAGATCTTTCGAAAATGTATCAATTAATTTGAAATTTGGAAGCTCAGAAGATTGTAAGGCGAAATTTTAAAAGATGCATTAACAATCGATGCATTGATAAAAAGGTTATCGATAATGCAAAATAATATAGGGTCGAAATGACTGGGAAATAGAAGGGACTGCAGTTTTACACAAAAGAAAATGATGGAGAAAGAGGAAAAGGAGATGGGTGACAAAGGGACGGGGAAAATACGAAAGAAACGATAAGCAAGAGGTGATCAATGAGAACTGAGAACCGGGTATTCATGGACGAAACATAAAACCTGGGTTAGTCGAATACATGAAAATTTCGTGATTGAAAACAGAATTATGGAAATGTTTGAATGAAGACTAAATTGGCGCGGGGAGGCTAGAAACTGGAGATCAAAATTGCAAATCGAGGAAAGTATAATCTTCATTTGGTGGTAACGAGTAAGAATTTTTAGAATACAGTGTAAAATATCAGTCAAATGTTAGATGTAAAAACCGCAAGAAAAATCCTAAATGGATTCAGTTTTTCTTTACTCGAGCCAAAATGATCGTCTCAGTTCTGGATCAGAATGTAAATAATCGTCTGAATAGTGATTTGAGAAGTTCGGATCACGAGAGTGGTCTCTTTGTGTTAGAAGATGCACTGTTTTGGCGACAAAGATCGATGCTCCACGGGGAAATGGCTTGACTGATGAAAAACGACGAAGGCAGGTCGCGTACTCCGATTGCGAGACTTTGAGGCAGCAGGACATCACATGTCAATATAATCAATCGAATTGAAAACTGGTAAGGAAAGACCGTTGCTTCAATAAATATTGCCATTAAAAACACCGTCAACAAATCAAATGATAAAAATGCTAGACTATTCCATATCTTATGGCATGGAAAATGCTAGAGACGCAGGATATTTCACTGTGTTCTCAAAATAGCGCTCGATTTGATACTTGGTGCGAAGAAACACTCGTTCCCAGACAAAATGACAATTTCTTTGCTTCTCTCGAATTCATTCAGTCCATCACCAGGGATCATCTGCCTCTGGCATTTTCTTCCTATCTTTATTTCTAGCACTATTTTCTGATCTCTGCCGGACTCATCGTCATTGCTTCCCCGAGTCTCTGTACAAAGCGATGTTTGTTGTCAAAAGTACAACGATTTGGCGCAAAATCTTCGACTCAAAAACATGAACTTCAACCCGACTTTGATCGACTCGTAACCTTGAAATCTGATGATTTTGGAAAATAAAAATATGTGAGCAAACACAATATTCCAAAGTATAGAATGAACACGTTATAAAATCACGACTAAGCCAATAAATAAACGGGGATCGCTAAAAAGTAGTAAGAAATATGATGAAGACTTTCAGTTAAAACTGGAAATCTCGATTTTTAAGAATTCAAAAATAGATTATTGTGATAACCACGTTCCCTGAGGATTTTCACGCATACGAATAGGTCATGTGCTCGCATAAAACTAAAGCTAAAACAGCTGCAATGTGATATTCGATGCAACGTTTCAAAATCCGGGCCACCCGTGACAAATCTTTGAAATGAACGTATAAAAACCACGTACAACGAAATTTCATCTGCTGAAAATAAAGGAAGAAAAAAAATCGAAATTTGACTCTCCAATCAATGAGTTTATTGCAAAGAAAAAAGCTTTTATAGGTTGTTTAACAGCGAACAGAATTTAATTTGGAAGTAGACAAGATTTTGATAATTTTAGTTCAATATTTTAGAGCTAAGGTTTCATATTCATTTTTTTTTTTTTTTAAATCATAGCCTCTTATAAATCTGCAAAATTCTGTCAAATCTGGATTTTTAAGCAATGATTTTTTAATATTATATCCCATTAACCTAATAAAATTTATAATCCCTGTATAAATCTGCCAAATTAGGCTGAATATCCCCAGTTGTGTTTAATCGGCGAATTCCCACACTTTGGCTGGTGGGCAATTGATTTATTCCACCGGCTAATCAGGGGTATCTCAATCATTCTGGCGACTGATATCTCACCTTTCACTAATTTTGCTGCCAGCTGATCTACACTCACATTTTTCGTTTTCGTAACAATCATTTTTATTCCGATGTCTCTTCGGTAGCATTTCTATATCGACCGATTTGTTTCCACAATCCATTAATTTTAATGGTCATGATTTTTATGATTTTAGGATAGCTTTTAGTTTATGCTTTTTTAGGGTTTTGCAAAATCATGCATTTTCCACACACCTTGTTGAATTTTTAATCTGATGTACCTTTTTATTTTCATCTCAAGTACAGTTATCTCGACTTATCCGTTCCATTTCAATCTCAAACAAACTTCTTCCATTTGCAAACATTTATCGTGTTCCTTTCGTATTTCAATTTCAGTTGCTTTGTCTGCACGTTCCCCTGTCCGATTCTATTCGACTATCCGATCGAGCTGTGCTGATATCTCCCTGCTTCTCTCGATTCATTGCTGATTTGACTGATCTTTCCGCCAGTCTACATACAAACTGCAGGAACATTCATCATCGATTCATTCAACAGTTTCCCATTCAGCGGCAGCTATGAGAGTGTAAGCGCATTTTTCATATCATATTTTGTTATGATATTTTCTACCAAAGCATAAAATAATAATGCAAAATTGTGAGAATTTTATTGTCTATGAATCTAAAAAAAATTCATTTGATTTGAGAAACCAGGCAAATTTTCTTGATTTATAAACAGGACCAATTGAATTCCGATTTTGAAAAATCGAAATTTTGGAGGTTCTTAACCTTGGAATCACTGATTTAAAATTTAAAATTCTGAACGTCCCTGTTCTTATAATGCGAGAATGCGATTCCTTTACCTTAAAAGACAATCGTCATCTTTGTTTGCGGATTATCTAAAGATGACTGAACTTTTCTGACTTTTACCTTCTCTTCCAAATGCCTCGTTGCACTTCTCTACGATAATCGTTCTAATCTCCATATCACATACTCTTCTCCATTCTGTCGACCATTCTCTCACTATGCTCTCTTCAAGTACCGTACTATTTCTATAGCCTTTTTCCTACTCTCAAAACAACCTGCAAGCCTATTGCACGAATAAGGTGTAAATATTCCTGTCATAGCAGAGTCAGACAACCTAAACTTGTGCTTTTCAATTCTACAACATTATAAGGCTTCATTCATTCTCGCATTTTTGTTGACTCACGATTTTTCCTGTTTTTATTTCACGTAAAAATCTCATAAATTGAAATACAAGCTGTAAAATATTGGTTCTTTCAAAAGATTTCTTTGTTGATGCATACAACTTTGAAGAACAACACGAATGAGACGTAACTCTGATTTTGTCTGAATTCAACTTTTTGAAGTTCAATTTTTATTAGACCCCCGAATGAAATTAGAAAATTGAGATTTTACCGGTAAATCTGGCTGGAATGAAGGATACACCCATTCAGCTTTGTTTATTTGACCAGAAGTTGTACTGCTTGTCTGCATCTATAGGAATTTGGCAATACTGTGTTGTTGGTACAAGCAATGCACCTCGATGAATTGTCGCTGTCCCTCTGCAGTTGTTGTGCTGACTCGGCCCATTCATTCCTCCTTCCCTTCGTTTCTTTTGTTGCCCATTTGCTTGTAATGGATCATCATACCGAACATTTAGACATCCCCCTTCTCATCTCCATTTGCCCAAATCACCATTTACCATTCCTTCAGCAAATTTGATCACTTCCCTTCTACAGAAAATGCCATCAATTCCCCCAATGCACTTGAGAAGGGATTTACTTTGAACCGCTAAATTCTTCCATGGGAAAACGTTAATGAGCTGAACTCTCATGCATTTTTGCTTGGCTAGAAGCGGAAATGAAGTTGGAGTAAAATGAATGTGGTCGAGTTCCGATATTCTATTTTGAAAAAAATTATGGTTCAAAGTGCAGACTTTCAGAAAGAAAAAAATCTGAACTTTGTCAAACAAGGACACGAGAAATGACAAAAGATAAGCCAAGAAGTGCTATGTCACGACTTTATGACATCATTACTCAGATTTGCCATATTTTTGATCGGAAGTTTCCGTAATTTTACTGCCTAATTGAGAATCTCGGTTCCTCTCATATGGTCATTATTCCATTATCCACATTATCCTTCATTCCCAGATCTCTTAATCCCAAATCTCCCTTTCTTTCCCATTCTCATTTGGCGCAATGCCTGTCGCAAGGGATTCTCCGTTCCGATTCCTCCCGCTTTCCTTCTTTGCCCTTTCCTTTTCTGTCTTCTGTCTATGAGCCGGGCTAATGAGATTGTCCATTAACGGATCGAGAAGAGACGGTTATTTTTCTAATCTCACATGTCATCCATGATTAATTCCGTGATCGTCTTGAGCAAAATATGAGCTTTAAAATACAATTTTGATAAACTCAATATTTTTCCAATGTTTTATTTGACGTTCAAAATTGATCTTCGACAAATTACTCCACCTCGCTAGATTCAAGATAATTGGGGTCAATTTTTCCTTTAAAATTTTACGCTATAGTGATTTTCATGTTTCATCCGTCCTCGAAGCGGAAAAAAATCGTTGTAATTTTTTTTACAAATTCTCTTTCAAGATATTTTGAAATAAAAATGTTTACTCTAGACAGCGTAAAATTCCTAAACATGCGTAAAATCTTCAACAGAAAATGCATCTTTTCAGTTTCCTTTTAAAATTGAAAAATGTTCTTCCTATCGATATGAGGATTCTTATCAAAAAATTAGACATTACGCTGCGAACAGAAGCAAAGCCCCTCTCATTTGCGTTTGCCTTCATTTTGATGACATATTGGTGCCTCTCATTTGAAGTGGGGACTCTGTTATTTTCTCCTTCATTTTGCATGCTCATTGTTCTTTCATTTTCTCCTTTCTTGTTTCCTCTTCACAATTCTCTGCTCTGTTCGACAAACATCTGGTGCTTTCTGTGTTCTGCATATCCCTCACATTATCTATGTACCTCTATAGCTACAGGATGTCCGAGTGAACTTCTATTTTTATGCGATTTTTCACTCGAATTTATGTGCATTCTTCACTTCTATGAGTTGTTGTACGATGTATTGGCTGATTTGCACGTGCAGATTGGGCGATTGTGCTCGATTATGCAATTCATCGCACTTTTGCATCTGTTCACTAATTCTTTTCAATTTTCGAATACTCTACGCATCATCAGTTTTTTTTCTCTCATAAACCGTACCTATAAAATCTCGAAAATCTCTACAAATTTTCAGAACTTGATTTTATTCGAAATTTTAACCCTCCTAAATATCCTCTAATCCTCTTACGTCAGTTAATAATCATCGCTTGAAGCCCCATCCTTTCATGCAATTGTGCATATGTTAATTCGATAATGAAGTATGCGCAATTTGACAATGAATGGGCTTTCAGTCAGTGAGAGCCATCAATATGTTCTACTCCCTTTGCTGAATCTGAAGTGAATAATTGCCATTTTGGAGGCCTGTTCAGACAAAGGTCATTTGTTACTTCGGCCATTTCAGCCATATTTCACTGTCCAAACCGACTGCTGACTGTTGATTCGTGGAATCCTAGATGAGCAGCAGATGCTCTTTAAATGAACTGAAATTTCACGAATTGGCAGTTGCTCCTTCATTTTTATCTGTAAAAAAGATCAAAAAAATCTTTTCTTTGGTAAGGATTAAATAATCGACTACTCTATCCCTTCCAATTTTTTTCGAAACAAAAATCAATATCACCACGTGAAAGAGCATCGTCGAATTGTATAGTGGATATCGTTCAATTATGAAAACTAAGATAATTGGTCAATTATCTTCGAAAGTTAAGGGCTAACTAAAAAGAGTCTACATTTGTGCCTCGTAAAAGAAGCGTGGCTTGGCGATCCCTACTAATAGTATAGTTAGTCGCTTTTTCATTCTTCAATCAAAGCCTCAAAATACTTAACTCGTGCCATTCCAGGCTCTAATTTGTTTATTCAACTTTGACTTTATCCGATTTTGGTGTTTCCGGAACGGATTACATCGAAGCGAAGATATTTTCTTTGAAAATTTATTGCTAGATCTTATTCTAGCAGCTAATTCTCTACGGGAACCCCTCTAAATTCACATTCACCTTGAAATTGCTTCAATTGTGTTCGAAAATTATAGCGTTCACAATTTTCAAATTCTTTCAACACATAGTTTTTGTCAATTTGTTCTTTAGCCCCAGTTTGCATTGTCGTTTTTCAGTTGACATTTTCCTCCATTCATTCAATCTTTCGACCATTCTACTCCTTTGCTCTCTCTCTCTCTCTCTCTCTCTCTCTCTCTTCCAAACATCTTATTATCAAATCCTCCATTATTTATTCGGACGTCCAGAAATATGTCACCGTTATTTTCAGTTCTAAAATTCGAGTTCTTACGATGATGATAAACTGATAATTGTCGGTTGATCGAGAAATTGCCATCGACAATGTTATAATTAGTGTTATCAATGGAAAGTGATAAATTACTATCATCTGCCATCGAATTGGAAATACGCGTAATTTTTTGTGGCAACTGGTTTCACATCGAGTATTTTTTTAAATAATTTCTTGAAACCCACAAATTTCGCGGTTTCCTAATTCCTTGCTCGACCGAAATGTCTGTTCGATTAGCGATTTGTCACTCGATTGTCATTTCTAATTCGGTTAATTCTACTATTTCCTCCTTCTTTGTCACTTTTTTCCATTTGGCGGCTCTTTTCTTCCTATTTTCTCGGCTCTTTTTGCCCATTTCACATTTCTGTCCAATTCCCCTCTTCTTTCATTCATTCAAAAATATAAACATTTTCTTTGATCTAGCAATTTTTTCTCGAATTCTGCCACTCTCTTTCTGTTTTTGGCTTGGGAAAGCAAGGCAGCGCAATTTTCTCAACATTTCACTTCTTTCTTTCGCTGCCTTGCTTATTTGTTCAGGGTAATTGGATAGTTTCAATTTTCAAGGTCATTTTTGGATTTATTCGGGTTTAGCATCTTCATACATGTAGCTATTTTATGCCATATTTCATGAGTCTTGTTCACGAGAGGGTCATAAATTTGTCAAGCACATATTTATCTTTCATTCTTGATGCATAGGTAGCTGCCGCTCTAAATTGCTCAAAAATGGAAAGAATAAATAATCCTGGATACACCTCATGACATGTGAAGTATTATAGAGACAAATGATAAGCTCGTATCATTAACTTTTCATTTCAATTTGTTATGCCGCAAATTTTCTTACTGAAAATGCATCTTGTTTCAAAACAATTTCATGATATTTCATGTAGGTTGGTGTGCAATTTTGCACGGCTGAGCACTTTTGTGTCCTCAGTCCTAGACTCCAAAAGCGGATGCGCGTTGTCCTCTTCGCCTCAACTGCTGTGCTCCCCAACTCGTATTTTGCAATCCCGCAGTACTTTTCCCCTTCTTTTATCCTCCTTCCCATTCTTCCTCTGAAGCTCCCCTCTCAAGTTCTGGCACTTCAACCTGCCTACTGCCTATCCATTGTTCGTTATGAAAAACATCGCTTTGATCGTTTTCGAAAGTTCTTCGAGTGTTTCTCGCGGTTCTAATTTGAAGGTGTCAAAACAGTCTCGTTTTCAGTCTTCTTTATTTTTTTCTTGAAATTTCTATCTGATGATTTTCAGAATGTACGTTTACACGGTCAACGAATCCCCACAGAAGTCATCCTGTTGGTCTCGAGCATTCTGGAGAAGGCTCAAATTATTATTCGGATTAATATCATTCGTACGATCTTCATGAAATTCTTATCAATTATAATTTTTAGATATCAGGATGCTTTCTATTGCTTTTAGCAGCTTACATGTACTTCATCAAGGGTGACTATATTCCTCTGATCAGGAATGAAATCTACCTATATTCGATCATGGTGATGGCGGCATGTGGGATTCTCGTTACATTGAATTCGTGCTTTTCGAATTGTGCCTATCAAAATATCTGCGCTACTGTTTTGGCAAGACTTTAGTATTAATGTACATTTTCGATTTTTATCTACAGTACACTCTTGTTCTGCTCCTCGGAATGGGTCTAGATGCTCTTGTTGGTCATAATGCGTTCGTATTCATGGGCACAGTCAGTAGGGAGTTGGATGTCTCCCTCAAACAGGCTGTCAAATTGTACTACGGGAAGAATGAGACGCTGACAAAAGCGGTCGACTTTCTTCAGTTTGAAGTAACACATTTTTTAATTTTTAATAATAATAATAGGATATCTAAATATGCGATAAGTCATAAGAAATTGAAAGCTCGTATCGCAAACCACATATTTCATTCGTTTTCATTTCATGCGCAGTGATTTCACAGGAATTTCAATTTTTTCTAAAATCTTGCATTTTTTCCTCATGAGCCTCTAATCTTTCAGGGAGCCTGTTGTGGTGCATTTGGGTTCGTAGACTACCCGAAGAAAGTGTATGAAGACGGTGATACGTTTTATGCAAATGGAAGCTACCGCGTGAAGCCTAAGCTTCAGTATATTCCTGATAGTTGCTGCTGGGATTACGTTGCAGGGTGTGGGAAATGGGACCATCCCAATAACATCTATCTCCATGTAAGAAGAATTTCCTTATAATTTTCCCAGTCACTTATTTCTTAGGGATGCACGCCGTATTTCCAAAACGAAGTAATATTCAACTTGAATATGACTCTCTACCTATCAGCATTAGTCCTTGGAATTCATATCTTCGAATTACTGCTTGTCTTCATATTATGCGTCTTCAAGCCCACCGACAAAGCGAAGCATCAGAAAATGACGAAAGTAAATGGTGCAAATGGTCATAGAGACTTCCTTTCCATATGAAGCCAGCATTTCAAATTTGCTTTTTACTATTTGAAAAGTACCCTTATTTCAATCAAGTCGATACCCCGAAACAATCCGTATGGTTTCCTTTCCTTCTCTCTATCTTTCTTCGTTCTGTACTTTTAACAAAAATGACAGGTTGACCACTCGAATTATTCTCATTTGTGAGTTTCAGCAGTGTGGTACGTAAATTGTCGAGTTAAAGGAGCTATATCGTGTAGCGCTATATCGCAGCGTGAAGTGTTTCCTTCGAGGAAGTTTCTTTTCCTCTATATTGCATGATCTCTAGTTAAGCGATATAGAGTTGTTAGAGTATGGAAATAATATATCATATCGATTTGGTTGAGAAACGGGGTACGATATTTTCTTTAAAATTCGACATTCTTTGTGCTATATCCGCCAGTGTTCATATCTGTGATCTCAAATCGAAATACACTAATCAAAAATTGTTCAGGATTACATTCTGTCTATGCATAACCATTCTGTAAAATTGTACTTATTTATTATGACACATTGTTCGAAATACAACTATAAAAACTTGATTGAATTTGTTTGAATGAATTGTCTAAAATCACAGTTGAAATCTAATTTTAGGATGTTTCAATTACAAATTTTAAAAAGACTAGACATGCCCGTAAGGTTGCAGAGAAAAAATATTGTAAAATTTAAAAATTAATTATCATTACCATTGATAGAATGTGTGAAAACTATTTCCAATAGATCGGACAAAAAACTTTTACCCGTTGTTCGTAGAATGCCAATGATTGTTGTTTCAAACAGTTCTTGCATGGTTTCAAATGAGATAGCTACGTTCATTGAGCACAAAAGCTTCGCCCTGGAAAGGTGGCTGACTGCGTCGAGCCGTGCCATATTGCGAGGAATAGTCACACTGCTGGAATGAGTACACTCTTCCCAAATTGACGAGACCTTTGCTTGTGCGATTCGCGCCGCTCGCGAGTGGCTGTGTGAAATTTCTCTTTACTCTCGCGAATATGCATCATCTCTTAGTTGCGTCAGCTTGCGCAATCTGATGTTGTAAGAGAAATTATAAAGGTAGCGACACAGTCACTCGCAAGTGACGATAAAATCCAAGTTGCGCGAATCGCACAGGCAAAGGTCTCGTCAATTTGGGAAGAGTGAATTAGAAATCACTATCGTTTTGACTGGTAAACGATAACTTATTGTCATAAGACATAGTGACGATCAAAAGTATAAATTCAAACATAAATTTCATCCGGCTGTCCACTCATTCAATAGATCTAACCAAACTGAAACTCTAGGGGATTTTCGTCCTTTATATTCCCACATTTGTTCAAAAATGCAGCTTGATATGATCCAACCAAAACTATGAATCGGTCATCAAAGAATACCATGGCTGGTTCCATACTTGGAACGATCACTAATCGATATTAGCTTACCGAGCATACAGAATTAGCCGGTGATACCACTCTCGACGTATGCTGATTGCAGGCGCTTGGGAAATAGGCACTGTGGATGGAGGCTCGAGGCGAATTCAGATGATGCGGATGAGATAGATGAGTATTAGTGTATCGAGCCGGTACAGAAATTCGTCGCTTGTCCACACTATGCTAAAATTTAATCTTGACCACGATACTTCTTCCCAACTCCATACCATTTGATTATGATTCCCAATCGAATTGTAATGAGAATAGAATAGACTGTCTGCTTCCCTAGTCAGTCTTGCAGCGAAATGTCCATTTTCGCCCCCATTCGGTCCACTCGCCTTCCTCGGAATCGGCGAACTTCGACTCAGGGACTCGTATGACTTCTGCAGTCCAATGTGGTTGGTAGCGAGTGGAAGTGAAGGCGCATTTGGGTGAGAAGATCGAGGTGTCGATGGAGTTAAAGAAGTTCGAGGCTGATTCGGCAGAGGAAATAGCTGAGAACCAATTGTTCCCATCGAGCCTGTAATTAACACTCATCAAATAAAATCGAAAACTTTGACAATATGCCCCGAGATTGAGTTTGTAGCTCACCTCAAAGATAACTATTGAGAACGCTTATTCTGCAGAATTTTCAACTGCACTCTGCACTCCAAGCAATGATTTTACGATAAAACCACACCTGCTTCTCGAAAGAAATGGCTCAATGAAATCATTGAAATGCTTTATTGGGTGATATGCTATCGTTCTAACAAGGCGAAATTCGAAACTAATGTCCCGAAATCCAGTGTACCAGAGAAATAAACTCGTTTGAGTAAACTCTCACCGGAAAGATTTCCGTGAACAGTTGAAGGCGGCAGAAAGGTAGGTGATGAAGATTGAACAGCAGGTACAATCCCAGGAGGAGGAGCTGATATAGAGCCATTGCATTTGTTCTCCCATTGATATGCCATTGGACTGCCGATATGTTCCATGTGTTCGGTGAACCGTGCCATTGGATCGAACTAAATAGGTGAATGTTTTACTTTGAAAGGGCATGAACTTTTCCTTCAAAAGCTTTAAAATCGGAGATCGTAGCATCTTGAAATCATAGCAAAACAATAATACTCACATCCATTCTGTAGTCGATAGATCCTTCTCTCGCGTGCAACATCGCTGGTCCCCAATCAATTATCACCTGGGACGAGATACAAATTTTATCCTCGAACATGAAATTCAATACCTTTCCAACTAGAACCAATCCGACG